>NCQV01068261.1:0-18202 GCA_002740545.1 Lophocereus schottii
GGATTTTTTTGAAGAAGAATATAAACAATGAAACATGGTTAATTTAGGGCGTTACACCTACTAAGATGGTTATTCAGTTAGCTGATAGATCGACCAGGTTGCCTAGGGGTATTATTGAGGATGTGCCAATTAGAGTGGGTGAATTTATTTACCCAGTGGACTTTGTTGTAATTGAGACAACGAAGGTGTCAAGTTTGGCTAATCAAGTCCCTGTGATTCTAGGGCGTCCTTTCTTGACCACTACCGATGCCCTCATTAATTGCAGAAATGGGATAATGCGACTATCTTTTGGTAATATGACTATTGAATTGAACATCTTTAACATGCAAAGCCAGCCCTCTGGTTTTGATGATATGGAGTTTTTTACTCTTAACTGGGTGGAAGATTCTGTATTTGATGATGCTTTTGATAAATTATTTGTTGCTGAGTATGAGTCCTATCTTGTGAATGATGAGCCTGAATATGATGTGTCCGAGTTTGATGACTTGTTCTCTACTACTGATTGCTTGCTCACTGCTATTTCTTAATCCATGCATGAATCTGTTTTTTCTCCTGCTCTCGAATTGAAGCCTCTTCATCACTCTCTTAAGTATGCATTTCTGGGACCCGATGAATCTTTACCTATCATTGTTGCTTTTGACCTAGATCGAGACCAAGACGACAAATCATTGCCTTACTTAGAGAGAACAAGGAAGCATTAGGTTGGACTTTAGGGGACATTAAGGTTATTAGTCCTTCCATTATGCAACATAGAATTCGTTTAGAGGACAATGCTAAATGCTACCGAGATCGCCAAAGGTATTTGAACCCAACTCTTCAGGAAGTAGTTAGGAATGAAGTGCTGAAGTGGTTGGACCGTGGGATCATTTATCCAATTTTTGATAGTGAGTGGATTAGCCCTATTCAAGTTGTTCCTAAGAAGACTAGTATTACTGTGATCAAAAATGACAAAACGAGTTAGTCCCTACTCGTGTCCAAGCTAGGTGGCGTGTGTTTATCGATTATAAAAATTGAATGCTGCCACTAGAAAGACCATTTTCCCCTTCCTTTCTTGGATAAAATGTTAGAGAGGTTGGCTGAACATTCCTTCTACTGCTTTTTAGATGGATATTCTGGCTATATTGCTCCTGAGGATCAGGAGAAGACTACTTTTATCTGCCCATTTGGGACATATGCCTTTAGGTAAATGCTGTCTGGACTATGCAATGCCCTGCTACCTTTCAATTTTACATGATTTTCATTTTCTCAGATTTAGTTGAACACTATTTGGAAATTTTCATAGATGACTTTTCTGTGTTTGGGTCTTCATTTGATGAATGTTTGTCTAGTATGAGAAAAGTGTTGGAAAGCTGTAGAGAGAAGAATTTGACTTTGAACTGGAAAAAGTGTCATTTTATGGTTAAAAAGGGAATAGTCTTAGGCCACATCATTTCTAAAGATGGGATTGAAGTAGACAAGGCTAAGACTGGTTTGATTGTCAATCTTCCTCCTCCCACCTGCGTGAAAGAGGTAAGGTCTTTTCTTGGACATACTGGCTTCTTTCGTCGATTCATTAGAGACTTTAGTAAGCTAGCAAAGCCCTTGACCAACTTGTTAGCTAAGGACATACCATTTCACTTCTCTGAGGAATGTCTTGTAGCCTTCACTAAGCTTAAGGAAGCCTTGACCTCTACTCCCGTTCTTCATCCTCCCATCTGGGGAGAACCATTTGAATTGATGTGTGATGCACCTGATTATGTTGTTTGGGTTGTTCTAGGACACCGTGTTGATAAAACTCCCCATGTTATCTATTATGCTAGCCACATTCTGAATGATGCCCAGCTGAATTATACTGTTACTGAGAAAGAATTTTTTTACTATGATCTTTGATTTTAAAAAGTTTAAACCTTACCTGATTGAATCTCATGTGATTGTCTATATCGATCGCTCTGCTCTTAAGCATCTTCTTTCTAAGAAAGATGCTAAACCTAGACTGGTGAGATAGATCTTGCTTTTGCAAGAGTTTGACTGTGACATTAGGGATAAGAAAGGTTCTAAGAAACTTGTAGCTGAACATTTGTCTAGGATTCTCTGTGATAGAGAGAGCGAGTTAACTGTTTCTGAGTGCTTCCCTAATGAGCAGTTATATGCCGTCTACCCTGATCCTTGGTATGCTGACATTGTGAACTACATATTTGCTGATAGGATCCCTGAGGGTTGGACCAAGAATGACAGGGCTAGGTTCTTCCACCCCGTGAAATTCTTTGTTTGGGATGATCCTTATTTGTTTAAGTACTGTGCTGACCAAGTCTTTAGAAGATGTATTCCCGACAATGAGGTAAGCAGTATCCTTTCTTTTTGCCATGATCAAGCATGTGGAGAGCATTTTAGTGGAAGGAAGACTGCAGCCAAAGTTCTTCAATGTGGATTCTACTAGCCTACTTTATTTAGGGATGCTTTTAAATACTATAAGAGTTGCCTTAGGTGCCAGTAGTTGGGTAGAACAAGCAGGCGGGATATGATGCCATTGAGTCCCATCATTGTGGTGGAGATTTTTGATGTATGGAGAATAGATTTTATGGGACCATTTTCATCATCTTTTGGGAATGAGTATATTCTTTTAGCTGTGGATTATGTCTCTAAATGGGTCGAGGCCAGCCCCTCTAGGACTAATGATGTCAAGGTTGTCGTGAAGTTCCTTAAGGAGAACATTTTTACTAGATTTGGCATGCCCCGAGCTATCATTAGTGATTAGGGGTCCCATTTTAATAATCGGTCTTTTGATGCCTCGCTGAAAAGGTATTTCATAATCCATAGACTTGCTACCCCCTATCATCCCCAAACCAGTAGCCAAGTCGAAGTGTCCAATCAGCAGATTAAACAGATTCTAGAGAAGACAGTGAGCCGGAGTAGGAAAGATTGGGCCGACAAGCTTGTCGATACTCTTTGGGCTTATAGAACGGCTTTCAAAACCCCTTGGATATGTCACTCTATAGAGTTGTTTATGGTAAGCCTTATCATCTCCCTATTGAGATTGAGCATAGAGCTTGATGGGCCATTAAAATGCTCAACTATGACTTGACTGAGCTGGTGAGGAGCGCAGACTACAATTGAGTGCACTTGAGGAGATACGAGCTGAAGCATATGAGAGTGCTCAATCTTACAAAGAGAGAGTTAAGTTTTTCCATGATAAACACATTCTTAGGAAAGAGTTTGCTCCGAGAATGAAAGTACTCTTATATGATTCTAAGCTTCATTTGTTTCCAAGTAAATTGAGGTCCCGATGGACAGGTCCCTATATTGTCTCACATGTTTTTCCTTATGGTGCAATCGAAATTTAGGATCCAGATAGTGGCACTCAATTTAAGGTGAATGGCCAATGACTGAAGCAATTTTTGGAGTTGCCCGGCAAGGAGGATGTGGAGTGTCTGATACTCCATGATCCGAGTTCTGATCGGTGATGGTGTAAATATTGCTCGGGTCTACTTAGCAGCCGACCTAGTTTCTTTTCATCCCTTCTCCCCTTTTCTCTTTTTCTTCTTTTTCCTTTCTCTTTTCTTTTGGCATAGGTGGTTGTTTTTGTTTTTCTTTTGTGCCTATATGTTTTACATTTTTAGTCATGTCTTTTTTGTTTTTGAGTCTTCTTTTTATTTGTTTCCTTTTCGGTTTTGTTTTGGTTTTTTATGGTTCTTTCCCCTCCCAATGAGAACATTGTGATATTTAGGTGTAGGGGGGAACTTTGAAAAACCCTTTAAAAAATTTTTTAAAAATTGGAATTTGTTTTGTTTTTGGGGAAGCGTAATACTATTCTGATAAACTTAAATGCCCTGTGCTTTAATTGGTAGCCTGTATATCCGCATGATGTACATGTTAGGTCTCCATCCTTGGTGTGTCATTCTTAGCCCTAATTCTAACTCAATTTGTTTATTATCGTGTGATCCAATCCCCATTTATTTCATCCTCCTTGTCTTAAGGTCTTAGTTTTCCATGATCGACTCTCCCTCTTGTTTTTGACACAATTACTTTGATTTTTTATTGAAAAAAAAAAGAAAAAAATGAATGGAAAAAAAAAATGAAAAAAATGAAAAAGAAAAACGAAAAAAAAAGAAGAAAGAATAGGAAAAAGGAAATTGAATAAATTTGGAAAGACAAGTTCCCTTTTGAAGCATGCGCTACTGGGTGTTATCCTTTGAGACAATACTGCTACTGGGAAAACTTGCCTCCTATGTTGATAATTCAATAATGTAATTTATATTAGTCAAGTGGGGTTGAGTGTGAATTTGGTAAACTTGAGCTCTAAGATAATGATACACTTACACACGAGCATGGGAATGGATTTAAAGTTTTGATGTATAGTTGGGAGAAAAATTAGTGCTTTGATGTCATTCAGGGGTTAGAGAGTCTTGATGAATACATTTTGTTTATATGCATGCCACTATCTTTGTCGCATGGGTGATTTAGTTGATTAGAATGCATATATATTTTTCCCTAGTTTTGTACATATTAATTTTTGAAAAAAAATAAAAAAATAAATCCAAAAAAGATTTTCGACTTTCTGTTTATGTTTTCTTTTATAGATTTTGTGGGCATATCTTCTGCAAATCCTCACGAGACCTTACTCATCCACTAGAGAGAACCTAAGGGTTTAAAGGGTTTGTTGCTCATGCTAAGTGCAATCGTGATTCCCACGAAAGTGAGTTAAAATTTTGTTTTATTTTCTTTTTCTAGGCTTTTTAGTTTTTTTTTTACTCGAGGACGAGCAAAACTTTGGTGTTGGGGTATTTGTTGACGCTGAAAATGTATTAATTTTACAGTACCTTTCTGTCTGTTTTATGCTCGAAATAATTGTTATTTTTAGGTTTTCATTTGATTTTATTTTGTTTTGTAGTTCTTGAATAAATTCGGGAAAAGTGTAAAAAAGATGAAGAGATGCTGAAAAATGAAGACTTGGGCCAAATGGACTCAAACCCTAACCAAACAACAACAAAATAAAAAATAAAAAAAAGTGAAAAAAAACCCAGTCACGTACATGGCACGTGACCCAGTCACACACCCCCCATATTAATCCCTCTTCTTTCTCTCTCCTCATTTTCACTGCCCAGAAAACCCGATGCCCTGCCCTGCATCTTCTTCGTCATCCTTCATTTCAATCTAATGCCATGCCTCTTCAGCTACCACACCAGCCTCGACCTCTCTCTCACTTCATTCATTCACTCTATTCATTATCAGCCGTTACTCGTGGCTCTTCATCCACCAATGTCGGCCCCTTCGAATGCCCTGCGTCATCAATGGCTAAGAATGGATTGAGGGTGATGCTAAATTGGAAGGCCTCGGCATAATCTGGGGTGTGAATTTGGGGTTTTAGTTTTAGTTTTTGATGTTTTATTTAGGATTTTGGGTTGTTGCAATCTCAGCTTTACTACTTTGGAGTATTAGGGTTGTAATTGAATTTGTCTGTTTCAGTTTCATTTTCGATTTGGAGCCTGTGATTTTCTTTTATTTGAAGCTTGGTGTGTTGTTCTTCATGTGTTGTTGAATCTGGGTTTGTATGCTATTCGAAATCCGAAATTCGTGTCCCGGTTTGTTGAATTTGAGTTGAAATTTCGCAATTTGGGTCTGGAATAATATTAAATCTGGGTTCAAGTTTGATATATTTCATTGAATTCGAACCACTTTCTTCTCTGCTTTGATTTTGCACATTGCTATTGTAGGTTTGGTTGCTTGGGCCTTTGGTTCATCTGAGTTATGCTCTTCCTCTGTCCTTCCCTGTTTTCTGCGGCTGAGTAGGAAAGCTTTGTTACGGGTTTGCATTAAGTCTTGGGATGACAGTGTTCACAATTGTTGGTACCAGACAGTCCTTTTGGTGCTCATGTTTGAAATGTTCATTAATCGCTATTTCGATAAATTTACAACAGGTTATTTGCCTTAGTTTATTTAGCATAAACAATTTATTCTTCTAGCTAGCAACCTAATTTCACAGCCATCCCTAAGGATGATACCTGTAATTCATACAACGATAAACCGTACGCTTGCGGAAATTCACAACACCAAGGTACCCATTTTATTTTAACAATTTCCCCGCCATTCATAGTTCTTATCCCTCTATTCCTCTTTATGTTCCATCATACTCTACCCATGAAAATCCCTTTGCCTTTCCATCCCGATGCTTCTCCAATTCGACCTACGATCATGCTCGATAAGTCAAACGCATCAATACTCGACCATACAAGAGCCATCCTTTCTCTCTCTCCTTCACTCTATACAGCCTAGCCCACCCTTGTCTTCTCTTGCAGTCAATCTCACAGCCCCAAACATAACCAGCTTAGTCACTATGTGCCTATCAATTCCTGAGGATTATCTCACTTGGCTAAACCCAATTCACGGTGCTCCTTATTTCGCATGGCTTGCTTGGTTTGGTTGATAGCTGGATCACTTCTCATTTAGTGACCATCCCTTCTTCTACAGGGGAGGTAACCTACAATCCTGATTTTCCAATTTTGCTCAAACTCGAACAAAGTATCTGCTCTAGGATTTTTGCAACTCTCTCTCCTGAGATTCTGGTAAATGCTCGAGACTTTACTACATCGTCTCATGTTCAGGACAAGCTTTGCCGTTGTTTCATGCATTCAAGCATAGCCCGTGCTTTTGAACTCAAATGGATGCTCACCAACATTCGTAAGAGTGATACTCAAACATTGGATGCATATTTGCATGAGGTAAAGTCCATAGCCAATAATCTTGCCTTGGTCAATTCACCAGTACCTCCTATTAATCTTGTACACTATACACTCATTGGCCGTGGTCGTGAATATGAGACATTGGTCATGACTGTAACCCATATTCCTATGTAGCTCAGCTTCAATGATCTGTGACCTCATCTTCTTTTACATGAACAACACCTATGTTTGCTTGATGGTGATGAAATCGGCATAGCTCATCCTGCTTTGCTTACGCTTCAGGTGCCTAATTCGCAGCCACAACAACCCTCACGCAATAACAACTTTGGTCGTAACCGAGGCGGGGCTGGTCGCAATTCTCAAAATCGTCGTGGTGCAAGAGGGGTTGCATCTAACAATCACAATCAAAATGCTTCAAATTCGTCAAATAAGTCTTCCAATGCTTAGACTCGGAGTGTGGCCACAAGTATATATGTAAGTGATTCGGCCTCTTCATATTTTGGTACTCATCTCTAATCGTACACTAAAGGCTTATTCTTTTCGATGGGAAATATGGGTTAGAAAATGGGTACTGAAGTTGATTGAGATTAGCTAAAGTGGGTTGAGGTTAGTTGAAGTTGGTATTTTTTTGTTGAGAAGGGTTAAAGTGGGTTGAAGTAGGTTAAAGTGGGTTGAAGTGGGATATCTTTTAATATGATGGGTTGAAATTGGTTGAAGTGGGTTGAAGTTATTTGAAATTGATAAATCAGAATTTACCAACGAAAAGAACAGGCCCTAACTCTTAACATGTAGATAATTTGTCACAGTCAGGGCTCTTGGGTTCATACACCGCTAACCTCACTTGTCATATTTTTTTTTTCAACATAGGCATTCCGCCCTTTAATGCCCTTAATTTCCTTCTAGTATAGGTCCTACACTTGAGTCATTGTCTCTTGCTGTTTTGTTTATTGGTGATGGCCAAGACACTACTTGGTATCTTGATTCAGGTGTATCGCCACAGATGACTCCGTATGATAGTAAATTTGTTTCTAAATCCCCTTATAATGGCACTACTTCTATAGTTCTACGGAACAGAGTTAAGCTTCCCATCAAAAATATCGGCAATTGTGTTCTTCCCACAACCTTGAAATCATTGAAATTGGATTCTGTTTTTCATATTCCTGATTTGAAACATAATTTAATTTCTATTAAACGCTTATGCCGTGATAACAATTGCCAAGTTATTTTTGATGCCTCTACCTTTTCGATTCAGGACAAGGAAACAGGGATTCTGCTTCTTCAGGTCAAAAGTAGTGGAGATCTCTATGCCCTTATTCCTCTTTTACTCTTACCTCTATTCATCAACCATATGACATCTGGCATTGTAGGTTAGGTTATACCTGTTCTAGGGTTTTAGATTTACTTTAGTGTAATAAGTGTATTATTAGGACTACTAAACCATTAAAGGATTGTGTCTCTTACTGTTTGAGCAAATTTACTAGATTACCGTTTACAGAGGTTGGATGTTGTGCTCCGAAACCTTTGTACTTAATCCATAGTGACTTGTGGTAATCTCCAATTTATTCTTCTCATGGTTACAAGTATTATATTCTATTTGTTGATGATTTTTCTAACTATTCTTGGATTTATCCTCTTAGATATAAAGCAAAATCTTTGAAAATATTCATTCATTTTTAGAAGTTTGTTGACAATATTTTCGGCAACAAAATTGTATATTTTCAAAGCGATAGTGGACGGGAGTACGATAATAAACCTTCCTTCGATTTCCTAATATAATAAGGGATTTATTTCCATAAGTTTGCTCCACACACTCAACAACAGAGTAGCGATGCTGAAAGGAAGTATCGCCACATTGTGGATATGGGATGCATGACGCTTATTGATGCTTGTATGCCTGATACATTTTAGCATGATGTTGCTCTAACAACAGTTTATATCATAAATCGATGACCCACTAACATTCTCAATGGGTTTTCTCGTTTTCAGAAATTGTTTTTCAGACCTTCGGATTACAGTTTTCTAAGAGTGTTTGGCTCTCAATGTTTTCCCAATTTGACGCCTTACAGCGAGCATAAGCTTCAAACTCACTCTGTTGGGTGTGATTTTGAAGGTTATGCCCCACATTATAAGTCTTATAAATTTCTTGAGCCTCTTTGTGGTCTCATTTATATAAGCCGACATGTTATATTTCATGAGACAATTTTTTCCTACTCTACTATTGTTAGTGGTTGTCAAACCACGTTTAACCACACCACTTATTTTCCCTCCTGGACACCTAACTTCACTTCTTTTTCCCTACCTCCTGTGGATTCGACCCAGCCCCTTCCCTTGACCCATTCTCCAACGTCTACTAGCCCACCTTATTCTCGAATCCCTAAACCCACCCCTCTGTGTTTGCACCCAGCCCAGTTCCACAGCCTGCAGGCCTTCACTCGCTAGCCGTATAGTTCTTGCCCTCATGGCCCTCGACCTGGTCCACTACTGAGGTCCCTTCCCTGACCCAAACTACCAAGCCATTGCTGTCATCTTCTTCCTCAGCCCTATCCACAGTGTCTGAGTTCGAAGATGAACTTGAATGCTTCTTTGTTGATTTAATTGATGAAATGATTGAAGAAGTTTTACCTGCTATTCTGAGTAGTGATCCCTTGGGAACCTATCTTTTCTATGGTCATTTGAGATTGTTTAACTTATGAAGTACAAAAGATGAGATAGATTCCACTCTAGATTCCACTCCTCATCTTGAGTTTTCCCCTTAGGTGCACACCTATGAACCTCTTACCCCTTTGCCTAGTTCTACTATGCCACCTTCTATTGTGACCCCACCTAAACTTTAGTTGAAACCTCTTCCAAATTCACTTAAGTATGTGTTTCTAGGCCCTAAAGAGACCCTACCTACTATTATATCTTTTCTTCTATCTTGTGATCAAGAGAATGAGTTTATTCATATCTTATCTAATCATAGGGGCGCTATTGGGTGGTCAGTTGTTGATTTGAAAGGGATTAGTCCCACAATATGTGTGCACATATTTCATTTTGAGGATGATGCTAAACCTATTAGGCAAATCCAGTGTAGATTGAACCCCCACATGAATAAAGTTGTCCAAAAAGAGGTAGTAATACGTTTAGATGTTGGTGTTATCTATCCCATGTGTTTCTGAAACCACATTATCCTTGACCGATGGTGAGTTATGTACTGATCCCTCTTATTATCGTTCTATGGTTGGAGCACTACAGAACCTTACTACGACCACAGCTGATATTGCTTATGTTGTATATGTGGTGTCCCAATTTATACATGCTCCTTATACTTCTCACTTAAGTGTTGTTAAGCGCATCTTCAGGTACTTACAGGGTACGCCTATTCATGGCTTATGGTTCAACACCAACTCTCAACTAGATCTTATGGTTGCCTTTTATAACTCTGATTAGGCTAGCTGCCCTGATAATAGTCATTCTACCACTAGCTTTGCTGTTTTTTGGGTTCTAATCTCATCTCTTGGCAATCCAAGAAACAACCTGCTGCCTTTCACGCCTCCACTGAAGTTGAGTATCGTGTAGCTGCCGACACTGCCACTGAAATCAAATGGCTTCGGCAACTACTTCTTGAGCTTGGTATTTTGGTACAAGTTCCTATCAGTCTCTTTTGTGATAACATCTCTTCTACTTATCTTGCTACCAACCCTATTCTTCACTGTCGTAGTAATCATATCAGAGTGGATTACCACTTTATTCACGAGATGGTTTCTAGTCACCACTTACAAGTGAAGTTCATTCCTCCTTAGTCTCAGGTCGCTCATATCTTCGCCATGGGCTTGACATCATAAAAGTTTCATTAATTCAAGGCCAATCCCCTCGCGATTCCACTGCGTACAGACTGAGGCGGTGTAATACCGTATATGTAATTGTAAATTATATTGGGGTTGGATGTAATCCTTGCACCCTTGCAAATCCTAATTGTGAGTATTAATACATGATTAGCTACACTAGTTAGAGTAAGCACCCCAAGTATTGCACATTCTACACTTTTTATATACATCTGAATTAAATCTTTAGACCTGAAAAATCTAATGAATATGTATATGGATGTTAATTTACAAAATCTTATGGGTATGAGTATGAATATGAGTATCACTTTTGAAAATAGGCTGCAATTATGGTGAAACTTGCCCCACACATGTCTTATATGCATTCCTAATGAAAGGTGAATTCACTCTTATCGTATTACTTTTATTATAAAAAAAAGGACCAAGGATACTAAACTAAAGTAATAATACTTGGTCCTTAAGTTTGAAGTATCCAAACGAAATGATACCAAAGGCTTAAAGGACCCAGAAGGCTCAAATGAGCTCAAATTGAGTACATTTGATGTTTAATTAGGAACATTTCCTTACTTTCATCCCATGACCATAGGGTGTATAAGATTATCCTACCTAAGCATGGGCTTTTTAGTGACATATTATGGTTCCAATCTATAAACAATGGAAAAGGTATAAGTTGATTACTTGAGGCATGTGCTAAAAGTAGTATGTATCGATTCTTGTTTTTACTCACACGTAGAAACTAGACTCGATAATCTTTCAAACAAAAAACATTTCTCAAATGGAGGTTGGGCGTAAAAATTCATGGTAAAAAAAAAAAAAATTCATAACTGAAAGCTATATTTAGCTATATGGCAACCTAAAAACCACTTGGTTCGGACCCTGCAGACCCCCACCAACTTTCATTATTTTCGATGCAACTTCTAGAAGACTTCGAAGTCGACTCATACTAGGCCTCGAAAGCTCCACATGATAGCTAGATGTCAAGAAACCCTGGGAAAGCCTAACTCTAAACACTTATGAAGACAAACAATCACCTAAGTGACCTAACCCTCAAACTCATGATGAAAACTCAAAAAACCCAAGATAGTACCATGTGGCTAAGAGAACCTAATGAAACCATGTGAAGTTAAGGGACGATAAAATACAATATTCGTTTTTTTGGGTTTCCAAATACGAGCTTTTTATCAGATACGTGATGAACATTTTAGACAACAAGGAAAAAGGAATTAATGATCATAGGGAGCATATGAAAACTAACTTTTCCATTTAAACCACCAATATAAACATTAGAAGAGATCAGTGTTTTGTAATATGCAGGCTCCAATAAGATCAGTGTTTTGTAATATGCAGGCTATTTCATGTATCATATCCATGAATCCCATCACACCATTCAACCGAATTTGATTTTATAAAATTAGTTTTTAAAATGTCAAAGAGACTAAGTAATATTACCAAAAGGTGACACACTAAAAAAAATATTTACTAATATGTTGAGGGGGTTAAATGAAAATTTTCTAATTTAAAAGTTTGATAAAACTCAAAGTTAAGTTATTACTAAAAATAGATATAACAATCCAATTTTGAAATAAGACTAATGAAAAGGCACATGACATCTAAACCAATAGTAATTTTCTAACAAGGATAAATCGATAATATCAAAATAAAATCCTATTTCCATAAAACGTATGACAAATATACTTCAATTGGTTTTATACTTGCAATATAATTTAGCTGCACTCTACATCGTTTGACTTTTATGTGCCTTTCTCGACCATTCGTGAGTTATATAGTATAATTTCATAGAAAGGTATTTATGTTATATAATAAGTTTCACTTGGAAGGAAGATCATTATAATTTAACCATATTAAGTTATAAACCTCCACCATTGAATCATTATTGGTCAAGACCAATAACCAAAAAAGATAATAGATAGATTTGCTTGTTCAAGAATTATGAGAATCAACACTCTAACGAAATCAATGACCTTACTAAGGGTTTGCACTATATATAGGTTTGATAAATAACTTGCACAAATAGCCGAGAAACAAAAGCATTTGTATGGGAAACTAATTTGCACAAAAAGAAGAGGAAGTTTATCATAAAGAAAATAATAATCCTCTGAACACTAAATTGGTTACAAAAAGTAAAAGGTACTTCTCACTAATTATAAGGCTAGTAGTAACCTTAATAGTTTAAAAAGATAAAATGAAAAAAGTCATAAAAAATATGGTTTGAGAGAGGGAAGTGGAAACAGGAGTGGAATGGGGGTTATTGGGGAATGGAAAACTAAAATATACAATTATATAGTTCACACTGGATGATTCATAGTCTCTTAATCGTAGCATGAATGGAGTTAAAACTATCAAATTAAACTAAATTCATGGAATGTGTATACACATGATCCCTAGTCTAGCCCATCAGGTGGCTCTCTTGACTTACTATTCAACTAGCCCAACATAAACCCATAACATAACATACTCCATACCTCCTAGGTCGGATAAACTTTTCCTTATGTTAGGGTTGGACAGATATCCCCTTATGAAAGGAGTATGAGGCATCTTGAAAAGAGCAAGTGTTAAGAGACATAACATATAAGAGCACAAAGAAACCAAGCTCTCTCTTTCTCCTCCCCCCTTCTACCCATCTTATGCACTTCAGTAACACCCTCTTTTTCTCTTTGCATGCCAATATAACTTACCCTTAGACATCTATAACTTAAGCATTGAAAGCCCAATCCCGAGGGACCACCCCAGGCTTTGGTTTCCTTACAAGGCAGACAAAAGGAGGTGACACTAATGGTGAGAGCTAGAGACACTTTGACTTATGAGGTAACTAATAGAAATGATTCTCGAAATTTACGCAAACTATTTTTCAAGTCCAATTCTACTGTTTTAATTCAAGTGCAATGCCCATAATTTTTCATATTTGTGTATTTTACCCAAATCCTTAAAAACTTACTTTTTCATACTTATATGTACTACTCGAAGCTCTCTTTAATATGGTATTAGAGTCATGTGACCAAACACAATTAAGACAATTATGTTAATTAATAAGTTAATTGAGCTACTTAATTGCGTTTAATACTTGAATTGCTATCTAATTGTTCTGATCCTAATTATTCACATATTGTGCATTCATCGAAAGGAACCATTGAAATTAAAGAGAAGAAACAATTGTCTATAATCGGTATTTTTATGATCAATGAAGCTAGACATAGCGGAAAATCATATTTAAGTATTACTATCCCATTTCAGCATAAATATCCTTTCAAAAATCTAAAAAAACAAAAATTCATTTCCTTTGCAAGATTTAAAATCAAAAAGAAGTAGGAGTATAGTAAACTGAAAAATAACTGGAAAAGGTAAAAAAGGAAGAAGAGGATGGAGTGTAAGCAGTACAATGTAGAAGAGTTACAACATATATTTGATAGAGAATGAGATCCAGTATAATTAAATAAGATCATGATCACAGTAGTAGACAAGCCAGAAATCCTATCTGATGATAACAAAGAGATAAATAATATCCAGTTAGAAGAAGAAATATATCAACTTGATTAAACCAAAAGATCTAAATGCAGCTCCTTTAGAGGAAATTAAGAGAAAACTAGATAAAAATAAGGAAAATGGGTAGATGATGGTGAAATCAATCATATTGGAGAAGAACTCAACACAGACGAGATTAAATCCAATTTAGTTAATAATGTTATTCCTAAACCTCAACAATTTGGCAAACCTCTTAAAAGAAATGCTAATTTTCAAAGACCAGCATACATTATAACAGGGCGTATAACCAACTTTTCGTTTGGGTTCTTCCCAAGGAAAGCCACATCCTTTGAAAAAAATTAGTCTTACCCCAATTAGCCAAAAGGATCACTTCTTAAATACCGAGAGACCTTACAATAGAGAAGAAATATTTGAACATTGGAAAACAGGTATGATCAATAGTATCTTGAACTCAAATACCATATAGACGACTGGAAATTTTCTAAACTATATTAAACATAATTTTTTTGGCATTGTGGCAGACTAGTGTAACTCATTAGATGAGGAAGGTAAAAATGTATTAATAATGACGGAAACACCAGCTACTATGTTCAAAAAATTATGCAAGGAAATTGAAGCTGAATTTATCAAAACTAAGCTTGATTGCAAAGAAAAAAGCTAAGGAATGACAAAGAAAGACTAACAATATAGAGTTATGGGATATGAGATATCTGAAAAATTAGATTGCTGAATTTAGTCAATATTGTTACAAAATTTAGCATAATGAAATCAATCTTAGTATGTTTTATGAGAAATTACCATATCCAATTAATTCTATAATCAATGAAAAATACATTGCATGGCTTGAAAAAAAGGGTGTCATTGACACCCATGGTGCAAAAATATCTTATTTAAGAAAATGGGCCAAAGATTAATGTTTTGATCTCCAAAAGCAAAGGAAAATGAAGAAATAATTTCGAGCCTGTTAGATAATCCTCATCAATGCAGAAATGAACATAAAAAAAGAAGAAAAAGAAAATTTTATTAAAAAAATGAGCTTTAACAATCAAAGGGGAGAGAAATATAAAACAAAGTATTATAACAAACCAAGCCCTAAAAGATGAAGATTTTTTAGAAAGGCTACTTATTGTCCTACAAGGAAAAATAATCGCAAGTGTTGGGCATGAGAAGAAGTATGACATTATGCAAACGAATGCGAAAATAGGAAGAATAGCAAGCTTTTTGAAATATTGGGTAGTCAAGATTATTTTGAACTTAGTGAGGAAAGACTAGACCTAACCCTAAAAAACAACAAGGGAATTGTTGAGATTGTACTATAAAATGAATATGAACAAAGTGATTATAAAGAAACTAGTCACATGATGAAACGTAGCTCAATTAGTGTTGGTGATCTTCAAGGAAAAATTTTATGGTAGATAATTAAAATTAAGATGCTAAAGAAGATTGAGTCCTTCCTATAATTCAAAAAGACATAATCTATAAAAAAAAAATCCACCTTTCAGTGAAAGAGTAAATATGTATGCGAAATGATGAAAGACGATCTAGAGATAAAAGAATGCGAATATAATGTGGGAGAAGTTAATCTCATTAATTGGAAAAACATCCTTAAGTATAACAAAGATAGAACGTATAAGTATATCCATGTTAAGAATGTCCAAGCTCAAATTACTCTATTACAATATTATGAAAAAGATATTGGCTTTTATGCTTTGCTCTGTGATATTAGGCATACCAAGTTTAATAACCAAAATATCACATCGATAGAGACAATTAGTATAATGGATTAGTAGGATTCAATTGTCGATCAAGATATTAGGTTAGCCTAAAACATGAATTTAAACTTCCTATCCCTTAAGATAAAAATAATTGGGATAGATATGACAAGAGAAGATTACCCCCTAAGGATATTTTGAAAAATAATCTATAAGTTAGATAATACAATAGACCCAAAAACTAAGATAACAATGATATAGGTAAAAAAAAAAAAAAAATTTGAAAGTCCTACTCTAATGCAAAAAATTCAAACGATAAAGTCCAATCCTAGGTCATGGATATCTAGCTTTGCAAATCTTGCAAAATCAATAAGAAAATTGTAACAAGGATCGATGAAAATGTTGTAATTACTATTAAACCCAAATTATTAAGAAGCACTAATGCAAGATCAAAATGGGGAGAAGGACCTTCAATAGCTAAAGAAGAGTTTAAGGAAGATGATAAAATTAGTATGATCAGTAAAATAAGTAGATTGAGTTTTGAATCCAGAAGATATAGTATAGATCGAAGTATGAGTCTAGATAGAAAATTCATTGGGTACAAAAGATGGACTGTTAGCGAGTGAATCTATGAGGATGAATGAGTAAAAAATATGACTATAGAAATATGCTATAAAGTTACTAATACTAATCCTAATAGCATCTATACTCCAATAAATGTATGTTTAGAATGATATAATAATATATATGAATTAAGTGCCAATATTGATAGTGGTTGTTCTATTTGTTTTGAAAAAATATCTCTATTTTTAGAATTTATATGGAAAAAAGTTAAGAATCATTTACAACTAGGAATAGCCAATAATAGAATCATGAGTCACAATGAAGCCGTGAAGGGGTTATTCATAGAAATAGGAGGAGCCCAATGTATTATACAAGTTTTATGGGCTACTAATCAACCCTCATATGATATGATTATTGAAAATAGTTTTCAAAGGCTGAATTCTCCATACACACAAACCATAAACCAAATCATATTCACCGTAAATGGTCACTCAGCCCCACTGATAAGTTAAATAAATCATACACTCATGGGAAGATTGAGTTTACATGCAGCTAGTGCGGTGAGAACATAATCTCTACACAACGTGAGATAGCACTAACAATCTTACTACTTTAGTTATCTATTAAAGACCAGATTGCTGAACAATAAGAGTAATTATGTAAAGACTTTTACTCTAATAATCCTCTTAAATTTTGAGACAAAGCTAAAATATTTGCAAAGATTACTTTAATAAATCCCAACACTATCATTCTACTCAAAGAAATGATGTATACATAAACACTAGGATATACAAGAACTTAATAAGTAAATCAAAGAACCATTGAATAAAGGATTAATCAAAAATAGTAAGAGTCACCACACTTGTCCTGCTTCCATAGTGAGAAATCATGCTGAAGAAAAAAGAGGAAAAGCTAAAATGGTAATCAACTATAAAAAGCTTAATGATAAAATTGTCTTTGATTGTCATTATATCCCTAGCAAAACAATTTTTTTCAATAGAATTTGAGGAGCCCATTGGTTCTCGAAAATGTATTGTACAACGAATATTTACAGATAAAAATGGATGAAGAAAGCATTACTTTGAGTTCTTTTAATACCCCTCAAGGACATTATGAGTGGATAGTAATGTCATTCGGTCTAAAAAATGAACCTCAAATATTCTAAACAAGTATGGATAATATCTTTAAAGATTTTAATCACTATTATCTAGATTACATTGATGATATTCTTGTCTTTTCCAAGACCATAGAACAACACAAACATGATGCTCTAACTGTCAGCCAAAGATGCATTGATCATGGTGTTAGTTATGATAAGAAAAAGTGTATTTGTGTTGAAGAAGAAATCAAATTTTAGATATAGAGACAAAAGCTGGACAAATCATTTTGTAAAAGAGTATTTTAGTAAAAAATAGAAAATTTTCCTGCGATGATTGAAGACATGAAGCAATTAGAAAGGTTTCCTAGATGTCCTACATATACTTTAGATTTTATTGAAGATTTAGCTAAATTAAGAAAACCATTGCAGTAGAAATTCAAGAAAGAAGTAAATTGAATATGGACCCCTACTGATTCAAAGATTGTTCAAAATTTCAAAAAGATATGCAAAAAACTTCCTAGTCTTAATTTAACTGATGAAGAAGATAATTTAATTCTTGAGATAGATACCAATAATGAGCACCGGAGTACAGGACTGAAAATCAAAGAAGTAAAAAAGCTCTGTAAATGTTGCAGTGGAAGTTTTAATAAAGTAGAATGCAACTATCCCATGATGGACAAAGAAATCCTCGCCGCCATAAGGGGAATTAAAAAGTTCTCAATCTGTTTAGCCCTAAAGTCTTTTCTTATTCGAATTGATAGCAAATGAATACTTGATCTTGTGAAAAAGAATTTATCAAATACACAAGCGCAAGGGTGACTCCTATGTTGGCAATTATGCTCTCTC
>NCQV01068261.1:19380-55799 GCA_002740545.1 Lophocereus schottii
TGGAGATGAAGGCATACAAAATCTCAATATGGATGACTAGCATTGTCAGCAATAAGTGCTTTCAAAAGTTAGCACCATTATGTGTTGTATTGTCAAGTGTGAAGTCAGTAAAATAATGCAACCTATTGTAGTCATGTCAGAATAGTTGTAGTCATATAAAAAAAATCAGTGTATGTACTACAGCTATTAGGGCATCCCATGTAGTCTATCTATTTTATAAAAGGAGAGGCTAAGTGGGATGAGAAAAAACATGATCATTTGAGGATATTTGAGTAAAAGAGAATTCGGGTATCTCCATTTCTGCATGAGAAAGCATCTTTGATGATCTTAGTAGCTTAGGTCCTTTAATGTTTCTATTGTGATATTTTCACTTTTAAGCTTTCAATAAAAGAAATTTCCTAGTAGAGAACATTATTCAATCGAACCTTATGCCTTAAATATCATAATTTCTTTATTAAAGTCTCACTATCCTTTAAATTGGAAAACTCGATTAGTGATTATGGCCTAATGCAGAAAAAATTGTGCTATGCCTAATCTAATGCAGTTGTGGTTGAGATTAGTAATCTCTGTAAATTGGAAGGTAAAGGAATGCCAGTGCTAACACCAACTAAGTTCAGGTAATAGTCGAAACTCTCTAATCAAGCTTTATTGTTTTGATAAGCATGGTAGGTCTATACCCATAGAAAATATAATATATATGATATAAGTAATAAATCATGGTAACTAGTACCAGTAAAGTCATTATAAGAAGTTAAATAATTTAAAACCGGCATATTTCCTAAAAAAAGCCCAAAAAATAACAAAATTACTAAAATTGTCCCATTTGAGTTAATGTTGAAAATTCCTAGAAGTTTTCAACCAAAATAAGAAGAAAAGGGTCCGAAGAATCTATTATTCAAAAACATAAGATACCTAAATGTTATTTTGAAAAAGTCAGGGGCCTAAAAGTAGTTGTCCTAAAAGTCAGGATTCTTGAGAGTTAGTTTTTCTCATTAGCATCCTCTCGATCTCACTAACATGTGTAAGCTCATATCGTATAATTTTAAGACACTTTCGTGACTTTTTTCTGACAATATGGCAATAAATTTATCTTTTAATTAGAATTGTATGCTAATATTTGTATCTGTAAAAATATCATAGCATAAAAAAGATTGATGAACACTTTAAAAAAGAATGGTCTATATGTCTTCAAGCAAAATGGTCAGGAACTTAGAATGTCTTTACCCCTTTATAGCAAAAACACGCCTCTATCTTATTAAACTCAAAGATCCCTCGAATCAAACCATCCTCCTTGCCTTCTTTCTTTCTACTTGTAAACAACATGGTAAGACCAAATCTTCTATTGTAGCCTCTAAACAAGAATTATGAAAGTCTCAAAGTTAGAAGTGAGTCATTTTTAAAATAAACTTTTCTCTCAACTGAAATATATTATGTTTTCCCTAAGACCACAAAAATGTGTAAAGGAATAAATAAAAAAATAAAGGGGACAAATTAGACTTCTTGATTGAATTGAATGGCAATAGTAGCAATGCAATCCTTGTGCAAAGAGAAAAATCTAAATTAGCACAATCAAATAATTTTAGAAAGCATATGGTACACAGTAGTTGGAGAAATTTTTGGACGAAAAAGAGTTTTCGGAATCAAATTAGCCAACAGTCGAAAAGTTAAGTTTGGTTGTTTGGTAAACAAGCCTGTTAGAAGCGTTTTTTGGGTCTAAAAAAACTAATTTAAAAAAGCTTAAATTATGAGCTTTTCAGAATTTGTTTTTTACCTTATAATTTTCATCATAAAATAACTAATTTTGCTAAATATTTTTTTATAAGAAACATACAATGTGAATAATAAACACAAATAGCAAATACAAGTCACTTATAGCTAATAGTAAGTGTTCTATTCGACCATATAACATAAGATATCTCATGAGATGATTACTTTTTGTAGTGACCTTTAATAATGATTGCAGTGACTAATAGTTTATTTAGGGGTGACTATAATAAAATTTACTATTAGATGAACTATTAGTCACCCTTGAATTAACATATTACTCCAAAACCAATTATTAGTCATAATAGAACATCAAAAAAGTCACCCTAGAAGGAGACTATCTCATAGTAACTCTTATGCGAGGTGATCTCACTCAAGAATTTGTGAGTAGGAAATAGCTAATACAAGCATTAATGGCTAATACAAGCAACTAGAGGCAACAACTAACAACTCTTTATCATTATGGTTGAATCTTCTAATCTTTGATAAATGAGGATTATTATTGAATTTGTTTACAGAACGTGAATCATTTTGATTAGTTTATAGTACTTGCTAAGATCTCCTTTTTTAATCTCCAATTAGTAACGTGAATTAGCACTTTGTCTAGGCCCTGGAACTTACGTTGTCAAACTTGATTGTCTAGGAGACTTCAATTTTTCTTGAATTTTGCACCTTTTTGGGTAACATGCCATTCACAAGTAAATCTCTCATTGTTTAAGGATACGGACTAATGTTGACAACTTTATGGGATTCATAGTGATGATGATGATTCCTCAAAAACACAAGAACATAATTAACCAAGACAACAAATCAATGAACGCTTCTCTCACCAGCAATTGATATGATTGCAAGATTAAAGCCCAACAAGTGCAAACCCAAAAGATGATAAAAAATTCTCACCCAATCTCTCTCAAAGGCCCAAAGCCAACAAAGATAAATCTTAAAGAGAGGACTTCTAATCACCATTCCAATAAGAATAAAGATTACAGAGATTTTAAAGAAAGAAGGTGGGCCTTTTGGCTTTCAATTCATTAAGAACTCAAATATGAAATTACAATGGGAGAATAGGTCTATAAATATCCAAAAAATGCAACTTGACTATTAAAATAATGGCACAAGTGGACCAATAAGATTCCTATAAATTATCTTAAGAAAATAAATCCAAACTCCAAAGATAATGGCAAATTCAATGAGCTAGAAATTTTTGGATATTTCTCTCATCTTATATAAAGCTCCTAGAGAGTTGTGCTCATCCAATGGGAGCGCCCACATTTGGAGCCTCTTCCTTGGTGAATGTAGATTTATCCATATGTGGAAATGCAAGAATGACTGCTATAACTCCCCTAAATTAAGCAATTTTTCTAGATTGCAGCAAAACTAGATTTATGGGCATAGTTTAACTGATCTTGACCATTTCTCTCTTAAAAGGAATCCATTACCAACTATGACGTACAATAATTATGCATCCTTGGGTAAGAATTTCACCTAATTTGAGCAAATTCCTAGGGTAGACTAATGACGGTTCCCAAAATACTAAGAAATGCGAACTTAGACCTCATTTGGTGATAAAAACCAAGAGTAAATCCAAGGCTAGTGCTAAATTAGAGGCATTGATTATGTTAAAGGCTTGAATTGAACTTGGGTGATAGTGAGGATGTAGTTAAGAGTTACCATGAGGTTCTATATATATCAATCTCCCCTTTTTGATACGTATTTTCCCTCAAATCCTCAAAGTATTAGGTCACCCACATTAAATTAATACGCACATTCATGTCACCTGGTAGTATGCCTTATCTCTAACTCTTTGAAGTGGTTAAATGGACCATTTCTATGAGCCATGAGTTTATTTTACTTCCTTAATGGAAACCTTTCCTTCCCTAAATACAAGTATACCAAGGTCAGTCAGATTAGAAACCAAAGGATTCCTATGCTTGTTTGCGCTGGCCTTGTAAGAACCATTGGCATTCTTTATCTACACTCTAATTTTCTCATAAAAAATCCTTATTTCTTTTGCTCTCTCTTGGGCTTGAAAGCTGACCATATGCTCAATGGAAAGAGGAAGACGGTTTATAGGAGTGAGAGGATAGGCTCCATAACAATCTTCAAAATTAGAGTAAGATGTAGCATACTTAGGAGCCTGGTTGTTAGCGAATTCAACATTTAAGAGCTTTAAATCCCTTTCTTTGAGGTTTTTGCTCAGAAAACCTTTTAGCAAGGTGGATAAGTTCGATTAGTGTTATCCGTTTAGCCATCGATTTGAGGATGACAAGTGCTGCTAAACGAAAGTTTAGTTCCCAATAAATTCCGCAAGCATCTTCAAAAATTGAGATAGAAATTTTCGATTGGAGACAATATCTCATGGTACTCCATAAAGCTTGATAACTTCCTTGAAGTAAAGATGAGCACTATAAGAGGCATCATCACTTTTGTGACATGAAATAAAATGAGCTATCTGAGGGAACTAGTCAACAACAAACAAAATAAAATAATGCCCCCTTCGGGACCTCGGTAAACCCAAACTAAAGTCCATTGCTACTTCTTCCTATAGGCCACTTAGAGTTAGAATTAGAGTCTATAATCCTCGGTGGAAGGTGCTCTTTCATCTATGACATATAGCACACTTAGAGGCAATAATTATGAACATCACTTACCATTCGAGGCCCATAGAAGTGCTTCTCTAGGATCTCAATAGTTGTGTTGATCTAGAAATGACTACCCAATGCACCACCATAACCTTCCCCCATAAGTAACTCCATTAAACAGCCTCCAGGAACACATACTTTATTGTTGTTGAAGAAAAACCTATCCTACAATATATTTAACTCATAATCCTTGGGATTCGTGATGACCCCTTGAAATCCTTATATTCCTTGTAGAGTTTTTAGACAGTGTAAAATCCCAAGATTTTGGCCTCAAGAATAGAGACAAGAGTGTATCCCCTTGAGCGAGCATCATCCACCACATTTTCGTTCTCGTTTTTATGCTTTCAAGTGAAAGGGGAAGTTTAAAGAAATTCCACCCACTTGGCATGCTTTGAGTTGAGCTTAGCTTGTCCATTGATGTAAGACAGGGCCTTATGATCCAAATATATCACAAAAGGCTTAGGTTTGAGATAGTGGCTCCATTAAGCGAGAGCTTAGATAATAGCATAGAACCCCTTATCATCAACAGAGTTATTGAGCTCGAGCCCGCTCAAATCTCATCGAAATAGGATAAGGGCCACTTGGCTTGGCTTAATACCACCCTCATGCTAACTCCAGTAACATCACATTCAACTATATATAAGAGCTCAAAGTTGAGGGAAGCCAAGACAGGAGCTAAACATAGCTGGTCTTTGATTGCCTCAAAAGCCCTTTGCATAACCGTTGTCCATACAAAATTTCCCTTCTTCATGCACTCGATCAAGGGAACCATAGCAGAGGATGAACTTGCGATAGATAAGTAATGCCAAGCCATAGAAGCTTCTAACCTTTATGATAGAGGTAGGTATGAATCAACTTTTGATAGCTTCAACTTTGGACTCATATACTTGTATGCCCTTTCCCAAAAAGAACATGGCCAACAAAAGCAACTTAGGGTGATAGTATTCACATTTCTCAAGTTTAGCATATAATTTTTGTAGCCTTAAGACGTAAAAGACTTGGCAAAGATGTTCAACATTAAATGCTGTATCATGGCTTTAAAACCAAGATATTTTTAAAATAAATCACAATAGATTTCCTAATGAAAAGTCTTAGAACTTCATTCATAATCATCATAAAGGTACTAAAAGCATTAGATAGACTAAAAAGCATAACAAGCCACTCATATAACCCTAACTTTTTCTTAAAGGTAATTTTCCATTCATCACTTTCCTTTATCTAATTTAATGGTACCCACTTCTAAGGTAAATTTTAGAGAAGACCTTGAGTTATGTAATTCATCAAGCATATCATCTAATCGGGGGATATGGAATCTATACTTGACGATAGTGTTATTATAGTCCTAGAGTGAACACACCTATGTTAAGTCTCATCTTTCTTAGATACCAATAGGGCAGGAACTGAAAAAGGATTCAAGCTCTCCCTAGCATACTGCGGTTAAGCAACTTCAAACTTGCCTTTGGAGCTCTTTTGACTCATTAAGATTCCACCTGTATGCCAGCTCATTAGGTAATGGAGCCCCCAGTAACAGATCAATTTGTGTCCAATTCCTCTCAAAAGAGGGACTCCTTTGGGTGATCATTGGGAAATACGGATATCCTCAAACTCTCTCAAGAATGATTGAGCTAGAGGATGCATAGATTTCACTTTCTACCAAGAGTAAGGAAACAAAGGTTTATTCTTGCTAATAGCTCTCTCTACCCATGTTCACTCATGTAGGGGGTTTTCTCACTTTCCTTCTCCAATTTAATGTTATGAGGCTTTGGTGGAGGTAGTGGGGCCAAAGTGAGATTACGCCCATTGTGTTAGCTAGAATACATATGTGTTAGGATGGCCCTCATGATTCACATGATTATCATATAATCAAGGTCTATTACATAGTAAATGATATGCATCCATGGGAAGTCAAATAACACTTCACAGGACCGAAAATGAAATAAGAGCATGTTTAGAAATGCTTACCTCATTCCCTCGCTTGAGCCATTGTAGAGTAGAAGGAGTTGGACATACCATAGTTGACAATTGTAGCTTGTCAAAAGGAACCTCTTTAACATGAATAGCTCTTCAAATTACCAATAATTCACCNNNNTCCTAAGTGACCTAAGTATGATCCTGGACTTCAAACTCTTCATTACTAGTTTCTTTCTCATCAACTTAGATTTCTTCTACTTCTCTAATTATGAAACTATTACTATTAAGGCAATTTGCTCGGAAATGATCATACCCATGACATTTAGGACATTCCTTTCCCTCCAACCTCTTTGGGGGTTGAATAGTAATTCCCCTACCTTTTTCTAGAGCCTTGGAGGGAGTTGAGGTAGTTTCAATTGTGGTGTAAGGGGTAAACCCCTTTGTGGTGATGTGAGATCATTCTGTAAAGGGGGTTGAGAAAGGTTTTCTATCCTTAAGTTGTATATCAACTTTAATAAGCAGATTGTAAAAATCATCCAATGAGGACTAAGGTTGTTAGTCTACCTTATTAGCAATGGTGCGTGATAGACCCTTAAGAAATCTAGTAATTGTAAGCTCGGGTTTTCATTTAACCCAACCTTTACTTGGAGTTGTTCAAAGTCCCTAGGATACTTTTCCACCCTGAGATTTTCTTGGCTAAAGATATTATCATGAGGTAGAGATGTTGTTTATAGGAGGATGGTAAGAACCACTTTTTCTTGTTCTTCTTGAGCTTAGACCATGTCTTGATCTTGGATTTAGCTTTTTTTTGTCCTAGTTTTATTTAAGTTCTTATACCACATGGATGTATAACCCTTCATCTTAGGAGTTAGAAGATCTCTCATCATTATACTCTTTTAGTTCAAAGATCCTCTCTATAGATTAAGCCCAATCAAGATAGTTTTCTAGATTGGGATTGCCATCAAACTCTAGTGTTTCTACTTTGAGATCTCTAAGGTCATCTCTTGGAGGCCTTGTTTGCCTATCTCTACTATCTCCATCATCATAATTTTTATAACAGGAGGAATAAGATAATCGGGATTACATGAAGCTCCCAGTTCTAGTGATCTCTTCTTTCGGTTGCCACGTATCCTCTAACTAGTTCAATCTCCTTTATAATCTCCCTTACTTGCTCTTGAAGTTTAATGATGGCTTTGTATCTCCTCATCTAATGGGTTTGCTCTAGAGAAATGCCCTAAAATGAGAAGACTCTTCTTCATTGGCTATGATTAGGGAAAAGGGACTGAAAACAAATGGTAGGAGAAATAGGGAGCTGACATGGGTTACTTTTGGCAAGATAGGCCGCTGACACGGACTGTGCCCCTTGACATAGGCTGCTGACGTGGCCATATGGATTGACATGTGCAGATGCCTAAATTTAGCATCTCGCTTTCAAATGCTCAATGACAAAATCATGTACCAACTTAGGTTTAGGGTGTAGCAGATTAAACCTTAATTCAAGAATAGAAGGGGAAAAAAAAGAGAAGAAAAAAAAGTAGGGGAAAAAAAAAAGAAATGAGGGATAGGCCAGCCTAATTGGTCTAAATTAGCTGGGTGCTCTCGCCAGGATCCTGGTCAGGTTCTCCAATCTGCTGCTCCGTGTGTAGGATAATTTTCATCAAGGAGTGCTTCAACCGAATAGGTGTGTCAGCATTAGGAGTGGGATTAGATGTCATTTTTATAATTAGCTTGTGTCAACCTCTAAGCACTTTGCAAAGGTGGCTACCTGAAGGGTTAGACACATTAGAAAATTAAAGAGGAAACACAGAAAATTGATGCGGAAATGCCTCAAAAAATTTTAGAAAAAGAGATGGAAAAATATTGAGAGAAACACATCATATACATAGACTATTGAGATAGATTAAGGTCAGAACTTGGCTGGTTACAAATGACGCGTCAGTTTGCTGGGTTCCTAGATAGATTAGGTGGGTCATCCTAAGAGCACAATTTCAACCATCGTTCCTTCTCTCTCTCTCTCTCTCTCATTTATTTGATTGTTTTATTTAGTCTCAGTTGGTTAAAGATGTCATCTTCATTTAGCTGAAACCCCCCCTCGTTGTAATTGGTTGATTGCTTCTTTGAATTCTTTTGGACTAACGTTGTTCTTTTTAATTTTATTATTTAATTTAGTTGAGCATAACATGCTATGTTCCTGCTATTTTGAGTGAACTAGACTTAATTTTCAATATTGATAGGAGAGGCCATTAGTAATGATGGGTGGCTATTTGATACACTTCATCACGTCATTGTACCATCATCACTAAATCTGGATTCTGGGTTCATGCCTATGGAGTCAACCGGTCCCCACTCCAGGGATTATTGGGGGGCCTTTTAAAAACTTTATTAAAGCGAACCTTTTATCGTATGGTATCCCTTCCGGTTTATGGTTCATTTTAGAAAATAGATTTAGTTTGTTAGTTTTTTTAAAAACTTACTGGTGACTATATTGATTAAATTCTTTTCTGAAATTAAATCTTTTGGTTGAACAAGGTAGGCTCGGAAGACCGATTTTGCCTCGAGATCTAGTTAATGATACTTCCTAGACTAGAAACTAGCCTCCGCTCTGGCCGAAGGAACTTGGTGGGGTTCCTAGATCAGATATGTTGCCAAGTTTCTCGGACCAAACTCACATTATTGCCTAGATCTAGTCCTGAGAACATAAGATAGATCTAGCCTAGGACCCGAGGTCCTAGTTCTGGACTAGGAATCCGGTCGATTTCCTAGATCAGGACTATGGTCTAGTTCTTTTAACTAGGCAGCTCCTCTCTTTCGCAGGCCTGATCTATTCTATTTTAACAAAGAAAAAAAATCAAATTTAAAGTACATGCTCAGGTTCAACCATGAGGGACCACATCTGGGGTTCCAGATCATGGTCTTTACAATATCGACAGTGTTCTTTGATACAATTTTGACTATATGAAGCTGTGTTTAAGAAATTTTTTCGATTGTGTAAAGGCTTTTTTTTGGGGGGGAGTTTTGGGTTGTTCTTAGGGATGGGATTGTGTTTTAGGTTATTTTGGGATTCTTTGTTGGCTAAAAGGGGTGACCAAGATGGGTAAGTCAGAATCTTTAGGTGAAACCAATCAAAATGAAGGTTTTGGAGGTTGACTTGGGAGTCAAGGATGAGGGTTTTTGGTTGAACAATCTGACAAAGAAGGAACCTTTGGCTCTACTACCAACTTGATAAGCATGATTCCTCAAAGTCCAAAAGCATAATTACTCAACATAACAAATTAATGGGTATTCCTCATATTTAATCTCAGGCAATCAATATGATTGCATTAGAGACCAAAAACTAAGAACCCAAAAGATGACAAAGACTTCTCACGTAATCTCCCTCATAAATGCTCAAAGCCATCAAGGAGAAAGTTGAAGGAGAAGACTTCTAATCCCCACTCTTAAGAAGACATAAAAATTAAACAGATTTTACAGAAAGTAGCCTTATTCCTTTTAATTCATCAATAACTCAAATATTATCATTAGAAGGGGGAATGAATCTATAATACTCAAAAAGATAGAATTTGATTGCCACAATGGTGGGGGCAAGCGAATCAATTATAGTCCTACAAATTATTTAAATAAAATTAAATAATCCAAACTCTAAAGGTAATGACAAATTCAATGAGCTAGAAATTTTAGGATATTTCTCCTATCTTCTCCGAAGCTTCTGGAGAGTTGTGTCCATCCAAGGAAGTCTCACCACTTGGATCCTCTTCCCTAGTATATGTAGATTTATATAATGTGAGGAAAATCAAGGATTAGAACCGTAAGTTCCCCAAATTGAGTAATTTTCTAGATTGCCCTAGAATTGGATTTGTGTGTATGGTCCTACTAATCTTGACCATTTCTCCCTTAAATGTAATCTCATGCCAGCTTTTATCACATGAGGCCAACATAAACATCTTAAAAAATAAATATACTAGGAATCTCATCAATTGAGCACCCATATATAGGAATAAAAGTTCATCTAATTTGAGCAAATTACCAGGGTAAAAACCTACACTAAGGTGGTCGTGTTTTCGTACATTTGGTTGTCATAATAGGAAAGCTAATGACTACTTCGTTATATATATATTTAAACCTGCTCCCAGTAAATTATTTCATACTCCTATAGAAGACTTGTAGGGCTTCTCAAAGAATTAAGAAACACCCAAGTTAAACCATTGGGTGGGTGAAAATCTATAGCAAAGAGGGGACTAGTGCTGGATACGAGGCCATCATGATATTGGAGGCTTGGATCAAACTTGGGTGAGGGTGAGGTGAAAACTAGAGTTGTCATGGCACATAGTGTTTGATGTGAAATTAGTCAAGTGACGTTGAATGCAAGATAAACTTGCATTCTGGATTTATATTTTTGTATAATTATGGTGTGTAAGGTATTTATAGACTAAGGTAAGGGTTTTGAATTGGATAAAGTATGGATGTCATTATATCGATGTCTAGGTTACTAGACGATAACTATAAAATATATGATTCTAACACTAGTGCTCAGTTTGGAAGGAAGCAATTTCTGCCCTCCTTTTTGTTGGTATATCTTAGTCTTTAAACATGATCAAGTAACATTTCTCGAGTTGTGTTGGTTAGGTTAGACGTTGAATTGTGGGATGGATTGGTAAATTGAGTTTTTTTCTCTTTGTTTCTATGTTGCATCTTGAATAAGTTCTGTGCATTTCACAATGTAGTTGTGTTTTGAATGTGCAATGTTGTTATTGGTTTGAATGTGGTCATGCTCTTTGATTCATGTGCGTAGAGGTGAACGGTAGCGTAGTTACTTGTTTATGGATTGGCCAATTAGTTTTACATTGGGATTTTTTTTTTTTTTTGGTGTATCTATTTGATTTGAAATACGGATTGCTGCATGAATGACTACAATAAACTTAAAATTATGGCCACTAGTATGATAATCAATTGTAACGATTAAAGAAAGTGACAAGTTTGTTAACTTGTATGAAATGAAAACGAAAAGAAATATAGTTAAATATTTTAAGATAGGGGTGCAGTTGAATTCCTACAAACATGTTGAAAGAACACACTAATAAATGAAAACATTTACATTGATTGGGGTAGAAAGATAGCAGCCACGTTTTGTAAATAATAGGTGTAAGTTATGATGCAATATAATGAGCAAGATAACTTTAACTAAACTTCCTTATTTCAAAATTTCATCACATTGGTTTTCTCATCATGAGTGAAGAATAATAACACGATATTGAATTATTTCATATGTAGAATAGTCCAAATTATGCACCTTACCTTGCAAAACTTGCAAGCAATACGAATATAAGTTGCAGTTCTTATTCTTTGGAAATCAAGATATCGGTCAGATGAGTTCTTCTACTAGAATGAACTTCAACCCTACATAAGTCACTTGTAAAATGAATGGTGTAGCACAAAATGACACTAAAGAAAAAAGCCAACATACATCGTATTAGTTTGGGGAGGACAGACGTTGCCCCCTTAGAAGTTCTTGGAAATGAAAGAGTAAAGGACACACCCCAGTTTCTAGCAAAAGAAGAGCACAAGCAGAAGCAACTATTAAAGTTGGCAATTTCTGATGTGCTACTGGGAGCACATGCTGTCGTTGTCCACGTGATATATTTTTCATGCATGTATTTGCATATATTCATTTTTTAATATATATTTGATAATGTGGCTCGTCGGAGTATATCCTCCCAGGATTATGATATACCGATTGATTAAAGTCCTATAGGTTGTGAGTGCGAGATACATGAAGAAACTATAAGATAAGTGCCAACTATTCATTTTTTCAGAAAGAGGAGGCATGACTTTAAGACGTGCTCGAACCTATCGAGAAAGGGCCATCATTCATCTTTCAAGTTATAGAGACTATCAAGAATGGTAACAAAATTGATTTTTTCTAGGCTTTTAAAAATGATGTTGTCGCATGGTCAATACTACATTACTACTATACTAGCTGAACAAGGATCATCACTATAAGCAACTATATGGAAAGAATACTCATGGCGATGAATGCTTTCAGCTTTGTTATTATGATATTTATTTCAAGGCATGGGCAAGTATTTGACCTATGTTGCAAACAAGTGTTTCAACTTGTTTGTTTAGTGTTTTTTCATTTCATGTGTTTGGAAAACTTTGTTTGGATTATGGGTTCAATTGTTGCAATCTAATGTATCCGTAGACTTATGCTATATATTACTTGTTTATATTTATGGTTTTCATGTTGGAATGTTGAATGAATAAAGACGAGAATATTATTTACGTTAAGATACCATATAATTTATAGAACCTCTTGTTATAAACAACTAGCATTCCTAGGTTATGACATGAATGAGGTTATGAGAATTGAGGAATATTTATCTATGGAATAGCATTTAAAGAATCCGAAACATATAAGCAACAGCTTTATTTTACACCATATGCTTTTATACATTGTCTAAACATAGTGTTCGACATACGCTTATCAAAGGACAACAGAAACGTACACCAAGTTTTCATCAATGACAATAATTGTAAATATATACAAGTTTTGATTAAAATAGCAATTTAACTCGTGAGCCATATAAGTTAATTGCAAAATGAGTTTTTCCACCTCAAAAAGCTAATGCAATAAACTAAATCGCCGAACATACCAAATTTAGCCCACAAAAAAATATTTTCCAACAAATAGAACTCTTGAAAGGCTTATCACCAAACATCCCATCATGTGTTCCCTCCTCTTCACAATACAGTGCAAATGCTTAGCAGTCTTTTTATAGTGTAGACTACAATTATAGACAAATAAGGGCATAACTTTTTTTTGTGAGAGCCGAGACTACTGCTTTGGGGTCTGTGTTAAACATTGCGGCATGGGTATTAATATTTGTATAGATTTTTATTAAAATTCATTGATTAGAAGGGTTATGCTCTTTCCTATATTTTTAAAGTGCATGTTAAAATTAAATTCTCAAAAAAAATACAAAATATCCTAATAATCTTCTCATTATTGCACTGCCAAAAAAAAAAAAAAAAAAAAAAAAAAAAAAGATGTCATGCTCCATATTTATCTCATAACACATAAGTGTGGTGATAAAAATGGGGAATTGAATATTTGAATGTCTCCACAAAAACTAACAGTAGAAAAACTATAATAATTCTTATTAAGCATATTAAGCATGGTGATGATGTCTCCTCAATAGCGAATTTACTTCTATGCGTAATACGTGTGGCAACTACTTTCGTTTTTAATAAACTTTAAATCACTAGGCGAAGCAGGCTAAAAAATCGATTTTCCAGGCGAGAAAAATATAGGCAGAATTTCTTTTTTATTTTTTTTAGTTTCACTGCTAAAATAGCTAATCACTTCACTTGACCACTCATTGAACCCTCCACTTTAAAGCAAATTAGGGCTACTGAGGCTTCACATCACCATCCACCAATTTGAAGTTTTCAGCAGCAAGTGAGTCTGAACTCGGTCCAATTCACCTTGAAAGCAGTGGTTAATTGCTGCAATTCTCTAACGAAAGGCCTTTCAACATCCGATTGTTGCAATTTCTCAATTCATCTAGTTTTTAGTGGCTCAAAAATCTGCCCTTTTTCATCCCCCTCATTTGTATACATTTGTAAGTCGATTTTGAAGATGAAATTTGTGATTGGACTATTTAGATGAGTAAATCTCTGATTCTTTTTAAGTTACTAGGTTGTGCACACCAATAGTTTGACAAATTGTTTGAATGTGAACTCTAGTTTATTTTGATCTAAAACATTTGGGGAGTAGCTACTCACTCCTCTCTCTTTCTCTCTCACTGAGTTCTAGTGTGGTTTTGCCTAATGAGCAGAGATACTATTCTTTAACCTCCAAAAAGAGACATGCTAACCATCAAAGTAAGTTTAGGTTTTTTCTTTTTTCTTTTTTCATACTGGACTTCACAATTCCATGTGTCATTTCAGGATTTATAAGTATGAAAAACTGATATGGTTCTTATTAATTATGCATAGATTTTGGCTAAATGAGTTGCTTTTTCCTACCCGTAAACATGATTAGAAATGTAAATATTAGGCTTTTTCTTTCGTATTTAGCTTAAAACTTCACTTCTTTAGCATCTTTTTAGCCCCCGAACAATTAACAAAATATAATGCAGGCAATCCCCCTTCTCCACGCCCCCTCAAATTTGAAGTGTAGATGAATTTCTTGATTGTGCTATCTTTCAAATGTTGAACTATGCCCTTGAGTAACATTTATCTGCAAAGTTTGTAATTGCTACCATATTGGTAGGGAGGTTTGTTTATAGATGTTGATCTGTAATTTCTCCTCTAATGAAAGTAAAGGTAGTAAATGACAACTTACTTTTTCAATGACAGCCCCTTTGACAGGTTTGACGAAAGCTCATCTGGGAGTAGGCGAAGTAGGATTAACTTGTAGGAGTATTCCTTTGTAGCTGCTAACAAACTTGAATGACTTGGGTAGTATTGGTTGTTGATTAACTTTCCTTGAGAATTAACATTATTCATCTATTGTTCTAATGCATAGATTTATGTCTAATGTTATGAAGTAACCTTGAGTGCGTTGATGTTATTTGTGTTTCCAATGACGAACTCCCCTGCTTTTGACTCATTTCATCAATATCATCCTTTGCTCCTCCTCCCCTTTTTTTTGTTCTTTTGGGGGGGGGAGGGCAGTGGTGGTGTGGCAATATGTGTGTAGTATGATGTGGGCATCTGGCTACTGAGAATTAACATGGTTGACTTCACTTATGGCTATTGAATTAATGCCTCACGGCTACATTATTATGTTTACCGGGAATCAAGATGATTGATTTCATTTATGCCTTAATTGCAATTTTTAGGCTTTAGCTATATGTAGACTTTTCTTGTTCATCTATTTCATGTCTTGAGCCAAATGGTAGACATAAACAGTCAAGCTATCTTTCAGATCACAAAGAAGCTAACTTGGGAATTACGAGAAGCAAAAATTGCATTTTTTTTTCTTCCATCCTATTGGTAATCCCTTCTCATTAGTATAAGCTCTTAGTCATATTACACTTGTAAAGTGACAACTGAGTTTAGCATGAGAACGGAGAGAGATTTAGTATGTTGTCTCTTAGGAAAAGCACGTAAACAAGGGAAAAAGGATTAGATAAAATCTAGCTGTTAGATTGCAGGTTCATTTTTTACGTTTATAGGATGAGCACCACTTATTTGCAGCAATGTCAGTGAGAATGTTGAACTCGTATGTTTTTAAAAGTGAAGGATGCAATGAAGCAATACTAAACAAGTTGTATTGGCTCTTTGTCTAGTACTAATAAAAGGAGGTGGTTTGCAAGGTGCGTGGATGTGGAAGCTTTTGATGGAAATCACTTCATGTATGTGGCTGCTCGTTCTAGCCTATTCGATGTTCCCATTGACATGGTCAATTTGGTTAATCTCACTTTTATACTTTTCTTCAGATTCATGGCTGATGACTTTAGATAGATGACACAATATTAGGGCTATTAAATTTAGTGAATTATAATATGCTTATTGTTTAACTTATCATTGAAAAAAATGTATGCGATAGTGTGGAAAAACATCTTCTAACGTTCTATCATCAAGAAAAGTCATATAATATATGCTCAATATAAGCTCTATATAATCAAGTTATAAGTTAGCTATTCTTAATCCATCATTGTAGCACAAATTGAAAGTTCAAGCCCTATGTTCTCTACCTATGCATGTATTTGGTTTCATGTTATTTATGCCTAATCATGGACTAATATATAATATGTGCATATTCATATCTTGCTGGTTGTAGAGGAGTTAGTTTAGTCATCTTCATGACATGAGCGATTAACATGATGGAGTGGGACAAAGAAGGAACCATTAAATTTCATACCAACAAATCCATCTTCCCTTAGTATAAAGAGTTGAGCCTACTAAGATGACATTGATATGTGGAGCTTACCATGTTTCTTTTACACGAACAGTGCTTCATGATCTTAGATTTGTTGATGATTTGTCAACTAATTAAATGTGTGAATGTGTGAATCTTGGATTTGTTACCGATTTGCACAGACACTAGGCAACCGAGGCACCATAGAGTTTACCATTAAATCATTATCATAAATTTATGTTGTTGAATGTGTGAATCTTAGATTTGTTGATGATTTGTCAACCAATTAGAAAGGGACTCAATGTTTTCATGTAAGATTGTCATTGAAGTTTGTTATTTGTTAAGATGGGATTTGGTCTATTTTATATGCTTATTTTGTCAGGTTACAAATGTAGGTGCTCTTTCTTCATCCTGTAATTTGATCCAACTATATTATTGCCTTTTGACTTATGTTTTATTTTAGTGTGTGATCTGATAAATAATATGTATCTATTTGTAACGCCCCTGGCTTAAGGTGGAAGGTGCATCACCACCATGGAAGTTCGATTAGGAATGCCTACAAGGCTCTTTAAACTTCTTAACCTTAATTAATATATTAGAAGACAAGTGTAACGAAAGCCTTAGCTTGAATTTAGTCAAATTCAATGGGTGACTCTAAAACATGCACTTTTATACATACTTAGACCATACATAGTCTTACATATGTGCACATGAAACACATCCACGAGGTATTTGCTAAATGTAATTTATAACATAAACACATAACAAGATCTGCATTTTCAGCTTCACTACCCAAAAAGTGTACCTAATGCCTAGCCCTATGTATGCTTGTGTGCCTTCCTTAAACTTTCAAAAACTAGAAAAATTGTGAGGTCATGAGCTGCTCAAGCCCAATAAATAAACCTTACTTTCTCCATTGTTGCGCTTTGCACATTAACCAGTTAACACATAATCACACAGTACACATGTCTCAGAGTATGTAAACATAACATAGTATATAGCATACAAAAGGTGACAGACGAATATTCTCATGCTTCAGAAATAGACTCATATCTTTCATATTTAGCATGCTCCTGAACTTCATAAAACACACACACATAACCACACATATATGTCATAGATGGTAATTAAATTAACTTAGTCGTACATGTCCCATACCAAGTATAATTTAGGAACCCTCGTTTCCACTTGAGACCCTGAACAGACCTTGCTGCTAGTCTACTCACTAAACTAACTATGGTTGTACCATACCAACCACGTCTTTTGGACTCCTAGTCCTCACTGAAGTCCGAAAAAAGCAAAGTCTACTAAGTCAAACCAATGGGCTTCCTATAACCATCAATGACATATACATCAAAACACATTTCTTACAATAGTTCACATATTAGCCACAAATACATAATGTATTTCCTTAAACATATTTATTTATCAATCACATATAATTTATCAATCACACATATACTTCAAAATCAAATTACAATCTCATAGAGATCCTAAATGATGCTTCAAATCCAAAATCCAAATCCAAGCCAAAAACTACTTTCATAACATATCATATATTGTTATCATAATTAAAACTCTTTAGTTTAGGAAAAGTTAACTCATGACCCACACAAAGAACCATCATAAAATAAGGGTGATAAACACATCTTGGTGGACAGACACAACTCATTCATATGGTACCAGCTACTGATGGACTAGTTGTAACTCATTCATATGGTACTAACTAGACACCCTCATTCTAGAGGATGTGAACTACCCACAAATACAAATCATGGAGTTACGTTGATATCCTAGTAAGTTTAGGTCGAAATCCTTCTCACTAGGGACCCACATGGCTGCATAACACATATAGCCAACATTCCTGTCAAGGGGATTGGTTAGAACCTCTCCCACTAGGTGACCTAAACATAATGACAGTCATTGCTATGGTCATAGCTCTAGAATGCAACATAACAGCCACATGCAAGACATGAACCTCTTTCCTCAAAAAAACATAACTTAATGAAAATTATATACCTCATATATTCACATTTCTATATTTCAAAAACTTATATCAACAATTTGCATGAAAATTTCTCAAATCAAGGCATAATTCCACCCAAAATAATTTTCACAATTTTTCATTATGTCACAAAAATGCCATACTATTTTCAATGCTCAAAAACATTCTCTACATTATCAATTTATATTTTATGCATATGAATAACCCATAATTACACAAATAGCATATTCCACTCAAAAACTCATAACTCAAAGAATTCAAGTCTAACATTCACGAAGATTTGTAGGAAAATAAAAACTCCTATGAATAATCCACCATTCAATTTTAGAATTTTCTGCTAAACCAATCCTCCGTAAAAATTGAAAGTGTCTGAATTTCTGCACTAAATAGGGCAGCTCCAATCAAAATTCACAAGTTAGTAAATATACATCTAAAATTCACGAAAAGTTACAAAACATTGAAATGTAATATGGAGAATCTATAGTAAAATTTTTATAATTTTTCTCCAACCCATTGGCTTACATAAATTAAAACAATTACCAAAATTATGCACTAATTAAAAGGGTGGTATAAATGAAAACGTTATAACTCATAAAATACACTCTAAAATTCACCAAAATTTGTAGAAAATTTACAAATACAATAGATCAGCTATAGTAAAATATTTGGAATTTTTCTCTGATCTAATAATTCCCAGAAATTCACAGAGTTGGCAAAATTACCAAATATCTGAAAATAAAATCATTTATTTTCCCTCTTGAATTCTTTGAAACAACAAATTTGAGCAAAATATTCATAACCTAGTACAAACAATATCAAATTCACAACACAACCTTCAAATTCACAACATCAACATAATTCAATAATCACGAATGACCATAAAATTTCTAGTGGTGGATTTTTAACAAATGAAATTAGGTTTCTAATCTACTAAACCTAAAACACCAAATTCATAACTTCAACCTTCAATTAGCTTCAACAATTTGAGCATAAATTACCAAAATAATTTTTCTCTAATCAATTTTAGGATTAGAGAAAGCCCAGATTACTCACCTTGACTTGCTATCAATAGGAGTGTTCATTAAACAGTCCAAAACCAGACCGACCCGAAGACTGGGCTGGATCGGACCGGGCCGATGCTATTCGATCCTAATTTTTGTCTTTTTCAGTCTTCAGTCCGGTCCAGGTTTGGACCGGGTGGACCAAGACCAAAATTCAGTTAAAGTTAGGTTTTTTTTGGGTGGGGGAAGCGTCAAACACTAAAACACCCAAACAGCCTCTCTTGCCTCCCCCTTATGGCCTCGACAGTCTCTCCCTCTCCTCGATTGGATATATAGTCTCTAGGTACGAACTTTATAGTTGTGGTTAACTTGTGCACTTTATGCAAGCTAACCACTAGTGACTGTAGCCAAGAAAAGTTCCCCTCGGTAGGAAAAGAAAACAATGAAGTTTTAGAAAGTGAAGTTAAGAAGCTGAGCAAAATGGAAAAATGTTGTTCTAGATGAGGTAAGCTTGAAGACAATCTAGACTATGCAGCACATGGAGATCCACTGATAAGTGTTAATATGTACATCTTTTTAGAGCTATGTTGCCTTGTTTTTAGGAGAATTTTGTACTTAATGATGTTATTTACTCTCCTATTCTCGATTTATACTTGGATGTAGTTGTTTTATATGTTTTGCAGGATTTCTAGTCTTTTTACCCAGTATTTGCCCTTCAATGGCTATATTTTCACCTTCCCCACGGTCATCCATGTTATGCCATGACCGTAGAGTAAAAATTCGGATCCAGCGCAGACCACGGTCAGACCGTAGTGAACCCTATGGACCGTGGTGTGCCTATTAAGTATGCCTCTTCGTTTTTCCTAGGCTGTGTGGTTGAGATTAATCGAAGTTTTCTATAAATAGAGACGTTCTGCCGCGAAGGAAGAGAACTCAAAAGCAATCCCAAGCAAGCAAGTAGAATTAGCCTAGTTTAGTTTAGTTTATTTTCTCTCAAATTTTGTTCTTTGCTTAGTTTGTGTGAGTTTTGAGTGTGAGCCTTTTGATCCTGAAGTGGTTCTGAAGCCTTTGGTGAAGGCCATCTCAGTCAAGTCCGTCCACTTAAGATTTTGCTGATTTTACACTTAGTTTAGAAATTTAGTAGTTTTTGGAATTGTTATTGGATCATGCTTTGATTTAAAGAATTATGCTTGTTTTCATAATTGGTTTGATTCCGTTCTATCAAGTGTTTGATATGTTGTGGGTTGATTTTTGGCCAAAATTTACTTGCACACTTGAAACAATCAAGTGAACATTTAAAAGATGACATTTGGTTATTAAACTGCTTAAATAGACTTAGCATAATTTCATCTCAAAAGAGAGATTTATATATTAAAAGGACTAGTAAGTAATCCAATATATTAAAACTTGGATTAAGTCAAATTAATTTGAAAGAACGACGTTTGCTTAGTTTAGACAAATTTGATTGATTTCAAGAGAATAGACCAAGTTTCTTGACAAGATTACAATTCCTTGGAATTAACCAATTAGAGAATAGCATATGTTTATTCATTTTGATCCAATTCTCTTCCATAACTGCGTAAATTCCTAAACGTTCTTCTCTTATTAATTTAGACAAGTTTATTTGTAGTAGTTAATCGAATCCATTTGAAATTGAATTTTACTTAGCATATTCTGACAAGATTGGGCTCGATAGTTTGCTCTAGTCTCTGAGAAACGATATCTTTTATCTATACTATGGACACCCGTGCGCTCGCGGCAGTGTTGGTCATCCACATTCTTAAGGGGCTCCCATAAGGGAAGAGAAAATCAGCAACCGTAAAACTGTGAGTTGTTTGCTACACATCTGTCACTTTTGTTGTTTTTCCTTTGTTTCGTTTGTGGATATGGAAAAGCCTCTAGGCTTTAAGAAGACAGATGCCTCACTACTAACTTGCTCGCCTTTGGACTTCCCAGCGATTTAGACGCTGAAAAAGATGAAATGATTCCATATTTCCATTGCTATAGTGGATGATTATTTTAAGGTTTGATTCTTTCCCACTAATCATAGTTCATAGTTCAAGAGAGAATCCAGCATGGCAGCAGTTGGTTAAATGATGGTGCATGTCATCGTTTAGATCTTATCAGAATCAGAAGCATCGGATCATTAAATTGAGGGGTTCAGGCTTATGAGTCTTCTTACTTGTCCTTATATATGTTTGACGAAGGTCTTACCTATTAGGCCTAAGCAAATAATATCGGCCCAAAAAATGGCCCAAGCAAAGAATATCGGCCCAAGAAATGGCCAAAGCAACTAAGACTAGGAGCCCGCATGCATTTCACTGGACCTTGCACTCGGCGCAAAATCGGTCTGGTCTCGGTCCAGTTCAGGTTTACCCAATCCGGTCTCGGTTTGGATCAACTTTGGATCGGTCCAACCCACGGTCCTATACTTCACCTTTAATCGATCTTCGGTCCAAGCCAGGTCGGTCTGGTCCAGTCCTGAACTGATGAACAATCCTAGCTATCAAAATCAAAACCCTAATCTTTCTTCTTCTTCCTTCTTTTCCTTCTCCTCCTCTTCTCTTTCTCTCTTCGTCCCTCATCTCCTTTTGTGCGTAATATGTAGGAGAAAAACAGACAAATCCGAACCCCCTCTTTTCAGAGATAATAACACACCCCACCCCCCACATGAAATTAAAAAAGTCTCTTCACCTTTTGTTTTTCCCTTTTTTGGGTGGTACAATTATCCCCTTTCTCCTTCTTTTTTTTGGACAATCTAATTAGTCCTCAAAAATAATCTTGATGAATTAATTAAAACACACACATATATGTGTCTAAAGCAAAAATGCATAAAAGCTACACATAAATCACACATCTAGAATATCATACAGATCAAAGTTAATAACCGAAATTCCTGGGGTATTACACTATTGCTTATCGTCTTATTTTTTTTATCCATAGGTTATGGATGACTAGTACACGCACAAAGGGTAGAAGCCTTCGGACAAGCATTTTGAAATTCAAAAATATGCCTTTTTTTTAGTCAAACATTTATATGTCGTACAGCTATAGTTAATTAATTAACACCTATTGCTAGTCAACAATTTATATCAATTGTGCACAATGTGTGAATATATTTTGCATTTTTTTACGATTAAATACAAATTTGATAGAGTAACTTGTCCTAAATAATATATTATTACAAATTGTTATATAAGAAAACAAAAAGTAATCATCTCTTGCCAACCCCTGGTCTATATGCATTTAAACTGAATTGTATATCAAAACCGGTCGATGATTTTTTTTTTTTTAATGAAAAAAAAAACAATAGCCACGAATATAGGTGAGGGCAAGTATCGACTTGGCACACATATCATGGGTATCCACAGGCATAATGTGGAGATGGGAATATTTATGCGTGCTTATAGGCGTAGAGAAATGCCAGCTTCTGCACTTGATAAACGTGTAAAATATTTCCCCACTCTTTCCCATGCACACTTATATTAAGCATGGAGAGCACCTCCTGCCTCACATTTATGCAATGTATAGAAGGATTTTTAAGCATGGATGACCGATTTAGGTGGGATATGAGCCGGAGTCTTTGGTAGCAACTTTTAGAGATTTTATGAGCTAAGCTAATTGATGTTATATTACATCAATTTTTTACATATACTTTCAACTTTTCTAAGCTTTGCATTATTTTTGGAGGATGTTTCCTTTTAACATCTCAAAATTGGTCATTAGAAATAAGATGTACACAAATGAGGGTTGAACATGGATATTCTTTTGGACTCCTCGTATGTATACGAACAAAAACTTTTAAACCTAAAAAATTCCAATAAATACGGGTGTGAGTGTTAATTTCAAAAATTTGATGGGTATGGGTACGAGCGTTATTTTTGAAAACAGATATAGGTGCAACTACGGCAAAACTTGCCGCATGCATGCCTCGTCTCTATTCCTTATCGAGGATGGATTCACTCTTATAGCATTGTGTCACTATAGACACAAACGTTTGTGATTTTTATTATTAAAAAAGGACCAATGATAATAAACTAAAGTAACAAGATCTGGGACACCCAATATATTGCAATTACTATACTTAATATATATGCCAATGTACCTAAAACCAAGATATCCAAACTCAAAGATGCCAAAGGCTTAATGGACCCAAAAGGACCAAATGAGCTAAAATTGAGGATGTTCGATGTTTAAATGGGATGTTTTCTTTATTTTCACTTGGTGACCCTATGATCTATAAGATTATTGAGTCTAAATATTTTTGATATTCTTAATCAGTTAAGCTTTTTAATGATATAATATGGTTCTAATCCATAAGATTATTGAGTCTAAGTAATGTAAGTCCACTCTATTGCTTATTTCCTCGCACTTATCCAAAAAACAAGAAACTAGACAATCTTTTAAACAAGCAAAAAAAGCACTCAAAATAGAGGGTGAGCGTGAAAATCATGGTAAAAAAAATTCATAATTGACATATTTAGGCAGGGGCTCGCAAAAAACCACATGCTTCGGGCCGTGCAGACCCCTGCCCTATTTCCTTATTTCTAATGCAACTTCTAGAAAATCTTGTAGCTTACTCATTTTAGGTCTTGAAAGCTCCACATAATAGCTAAATGCTGAGAAATCCTAGGAAGCACTTATTCTCAACACCTATAAAGAAGACCAATCACCTGGTCATCAAGCACATGATCAAAGCAAAAAAAGCCTGAGATAAGACTATGTTACTAAGAGAACCTAATAAAACCCCATGAAGAGATGATAACACACAAATATTCATTTTTTGGTTTCCCAATACGAACTTTTTATTAGAAGATTAACATTTGGGAAAATGAGGCAAAAGGAATTAGTGATCACAGGAGTGTAGGAAGTAACTTCTAAATTTAAACCGCCAAAATATATATTGGAAAACATCAGTGCTTTGCAATATAGGGGTATTTGTCCATCATATCCAGGCATCCCATAACCCCATATATTTGACTATATTTGGTTTTATAAAATTAGCTCTTAAAATGTCGGGGAGACTAAGACAGATTACCAAAAAGTGAGGCAAACAAAAAACATTTACCAATATGTCGAGGGGGTAAATGAAATTACTTTGAATCTAAAAGTTTGATAAATCTAAAAATAAGTTATTACTAAAAAAAATACAATAATCCAATTTTAAAAAGATATTTATGGAAAAAATTATTTATGAAAAGGCATATGGCATGTATATTGTAACAAGAATAAATCTAAACATCAAAATAAGCTTCTATTTCCACATAACACATGGTAAATATATTTCAATCAGTTTTGTACTCGCAGCATCATTTAGCGATACCCTACATCGTTTGACTTTATGTGCCTTTCTCATCCATTGGTGAGCTATAGTACAACTTTATAGGAAGGTATTTATGTTATATAATGAGTTCAACATGGAAGGAAGATCATTGTGATCGAGTCACATGAAGTTATGAACCTCCATCATTGAATCATTCTTGATCAAAACCAATAAATGTAAAAGATAATAGATAGATGCACTTGATCAAAAATTGCGAGAATTTACTCTCTAATAGAATCAATAACCTTAATTAAAAACTTAGATAATTTATAGTTGTAAGAAATAACTTGTACAATAGTTGAGAAACAGAACAGTTCATAAGAGAAACCCTAATTTGCACAATGAGAAGATAAATTTGTTATAAAGAAAATAATAAGCCTCTAAATACTGAATTGATTCAAAAAGAGAATAGAAGAGCTTCCTACTAACTATATATAAGGTCGTTGGTAGCATTGACAATATAAAAAAGAAAAGGAACAAAGTCATATAAATTATAGTTTGAGAGGGGGAAGTGGGAAAAGGAGGGGAATGGGGGGCTATAGGGGGTTAAGGAACGGTAGAACACTAAAATAATTGTGTAATTTACATTGGATGGATTTTAGTCTGAAGTAGCCAATGAACAGAGTTAAAACTACTAGATTATACAAAATTCACAGAACGTGTTTGCGCATGATCCTTAGTCTAGCCCATTGGGTGGCTCTCAGGACTAATTGTCCAACTGGCCCAACATAAATGCACAATGGGAACATACTCCATCCATCCTAGCATTAGATAAAATTTCCCTCATGCTAGGGTGGAAGAGACGCCCCCTATAAAAGGAGTACAAGGCTTCCTAAAAAGGGCAAGTGTTAATAGACACATCATATAAGAGAACAAAGAGACCAAACTCTCCCCTCTACCCTTCCTATGCCGATCATTCACACCCCTTTCCTCCTTCATATGCAAGTTTAGATTAGCGTAAACATCTAATAACTTAAACATTTAAGGTCCAATCCCAGGGGCTCGTCCTAAGCTTCGAAAGAGGTAGCACTAAGGACATGCATTCGAGACACCTTTTCTCCGTCACCAACATTCCCTCAATCTCACTTACTTCTTCCCTAAGTGTTAACATGGGGACTTCGAGTCTGTGGAGGCAAGAAACAATGAGGAACCAGAGAGAGAGAGAAAGAAAAGAACTTCCCACATGACCTCATTGTGTTGATTCAATCATATAGTACATACTGGTTATATACAGCTTATTATGCAAGAAAAGAGAAATAAGAATGGTGTTAACAACCAATATAGCAAACTGTCTAACAATATAACAAACTTCGAACAACTAAATGCTGAGATGGCAAAGCTATTTAATTCTCTCTAACACCGCCCTCAAGTTGGAGGGTGTACCAGAGGAAACCCCCAACTTGCTAAGTAGATGGTGATGTTGAATACCAGGAAGAGAATTTGTGAAAATGTCTGCAAGCTGTTCTTTGGTCTTGATGTAAGAGAAGGAAATTAAGCCTTCATGGAGCTTCTCTCGAACGAAGTGTCAGTCCAGCTCTATGTGGTTCTCTCATGATAAATAGGATTTTTAGTGGTATAAATAGCAGCTTGGCTGTCACTTTTGATAGGGACAGGGATAATGGAGGGGACTTGAAGCTCAGAAAGAAGCCTTGTTAACAAGGAGAGCTTGGTAGTAATAGCCCTCATTGACCTGTATTCTGCTTCTGCAGAGGACAAAGCCACAGTGGGCTGCTTCTTTGCTTTCTAGGAAATTGGGCTATCTCCCATCATAATAAAGTAACCACTGATAGATCTTCGAGTGCAAGGACACTGTGCCCAATCAGAGTCACAAAAAGCTTCCAAATTGTAGACATCTCTATTATTGAAAAATAGACCTTGAGCAGGATCTCTTTTTATGTATCTCAGGGTATGTAATGTTCCAGTCCAATGAGACACAGTAGGTGCTTGAAGAAATTGACTGAGGTATTGCACTGAAAATGCAATGTCAGGTCTAGTATTAGTGAGGTAGTTGAGTTTTCCCACAAGTTTCCTGTAATTAGTAACATCAGCAAAGTTGTATTCATTAGTCCTCTGGACTAGGGTCCCAAAGGAGAGGTAGTAGCTGGGAGCATATCACATTGAAATTCCTTTAGAAGGTCCAAAGCAAACTTTCTTTGTATGAGAATAGTGCCATTGGGGACCTTCATCACTTCCATTCCCAAGAAATAATTCAGCTCACCTAAGTCCTTGATTTTGAACTTATCATCAAGGAAAGCCTTTAATGTTGTAATTTCTGAAGAATTATTGCCTGTGATAACTATGTCATCCACATAAACAGCAAGGAGAAAAAGGGATTGTCCTTGCTATTTGTAGAGCAATGAATAATCATTTTTAGAATGTTGAAAACCAATATCCTTCGAAGTATCAGAGAGTTTAGCATAACATTGGCGAGAAGCTTGTTTGAGACCATACAATGATTTCTTAAGCTTGCAAACAATGTTGCTAGAAGGAATAGCTAGTCCCTGTGGAGGTTTCATATAGATGTCTTCATATAAATCACCATGTAAAAAGGCATTATTGACGTCCATTTGGAAGATAGGCCACTTTTTCTTAACTCCAGTTGCAATGAGACTTCGAATTGTAGTCATCTTAACAATAGGAGGGAATGTCTCTGTGTAGTCTACACCTTCTTTTTGTGTAAAACCACGTATAACAATTCTTGCTTTGCATCTTTCAAGGCTACCATCACCCTTGTATTTAATCTTATACACCCATTTACAGCTTATTGGCTTCTTGCCTGCAAGGAGAGGAACTAATTCCCAAGTGTTGTTGGCTTGAAGAGCCTCAAACTCCTTGTTCATGGCCTCCTAGCATGCTAGGTTTGTGTAAGCTTCTTCATAGAAGCTAGGCTCCTTATAGGAGTCTAAGTGTTAAAGTAAAATAGTAGCCTATGATGGCAAAGAATCTGGGCCAATAGAGGTGATATTGCAACACACAGAGGTGACTGTGTTAGGACAGCAAAACTGCTTAGAAGAATCTATCATAACATTACTACAAACATACTCTGAAAGATAGGAAGGAGTCTTATGAGGCCTATTAGATCTTCTGGTTGGCTGAGAGGAGGATAAATGGGGAGAAGAGTTGCTTGCTGAATTGGATAATGGAGAACTGGGGACAGTGTTTTGTACATGTTCTGCATCAGCATTTGAGAAGGAGTTTAAGAATCATTCAGGGTCATGATACTCATAAGAACTAGGAGTAGGAAACATTAGAAGACCATTAGTGACTGAGATATGATGATAAGGGAGTACTGTTTCATGAAGTATCACATCTCTAGAGGTAAACACTTGATGTGTTTCAAGATTCAACACCTTATAAGCTTTTTGTCCAAAAGGGTACCCTAAAAACACACATGGAGTAGCCCTAGGCTAGAATTTATCTCTGCTAGATTTTAAAGTGGAAGCATAACAAAGACTTCCAAATACTCGAAGATGATCACAACTTGGTTTCTGACCTGTAAGAACTTTGGAAGGAAATCTGTTGATGAGGTAAGTGGCAGTTAAGACACATTCCCCCCAATACTTAACAGGTAGGCCAGAATGAAACAAGAGGGCCCTAGAAGTCTCAAGTAGATGCTTGTGCTTTCGTTCAACCACACCATTTTGTTGTGGTGTTCCTACACAGCCGGTTTGATGAAGAATCCCTTTGGCCATAAAGTACTATGTGGTTTCCTTGGCAAGACCAAGTTCAAGTGCATTATCTGACCTGATAGTCTGCACCTTTATATTGAATTGAGTACTGATCATCTCTATAAAGGTTCTAATGATAGGCATAGCGTTACTCTTGGTTGTCAAAAGATGTGTCCAAGTAGTTCGACTATAATCATCAACTATGGTCAAAAAATACTTGTAATCATTATATGTTTGAACACGATAAGGACCCCATAAATCAATGTGAATGAGCTCAAAGATGTGTGTAGAGTGAATTTGACTATGAGAGAATGGCAATCTATGTTGCCTAGCCCTATAACAAATCAGACACTGTTTTATTACATCAGCAGAAACATGAGAAGGTAATAATCTCGAACTCTATAATTTGACAAAGGGCAAGTGTCCAAGTCTGGCATGCCAAAAGGAAAAATCATCTAAAAGACTCCTAGCTGTGTATGCAGAGCCTTGAAATGCTGGAGAAAAATTGTTAGAATAGCAACCATTAGCAGCAACATCTTGATTGAATATATGACTGAACTGCACCAAGTAAAGACCTCCAAAATGCTCACCAAGAACCTGAGGCCTCTACACTGAAGGAGCCTGCATAAGGCAACATTTGGAAGTGAAAACCACATAACATTCATCTTGATGCCATAACTTGCTTACTGATAACAAATTATATTTGAAACTAGGGATATGAAGTACCCCATGTAAAAGGAAGCCATCACTGAGCATGACAGTTCCTGAACAGGTGACAGACACACTTTTTCCATTAGGTAAAGTGACAGCAAGAGGTCTAAAAAGACTTATTAAAGCAGTAAAGAAATCTTTATTGTGACACATATAATCACTAGCCCAGTGTCAATATTCCATATATCTTTCCAATCAGTAATTGAGGATAATAGACATAAATTCTGTTTCTAACCAATGATGTTTATACCTACCGTGCTTGTGAATGCTATTGAAGAGCCAGAATAATCAGAACCATAATATGGAGCATTAAGCCCTGTCTTGTTGACTTGGACATTCTGGAGTAAGGCTATGAGTTGGCTTGGTTATTCTTTGGTTAATCCTGGGACTGTAATATCACTCTGTGAACCAGAGGTCTTGCATTCTTGAGTAGGGACCAAATTGTCTTAGTCACTGGTTTGCACTACGGCAGCTATCCTTCTTGGATTCTTGAATTTGAAATTTGGTGGGAAACCATGTAACCTATAGAATTTATCAATGGAATGCCCAAGTTTATTACAATAGTTGCAGAACAAATTGGATCTCTTTCCATTAGCCCTTTCAAGCTTATTTGGAATGTTTTCAAGTCTACCGTCACCCCTGTCCATCCTTCCCTTGTAGATATTTGGTTTGTGTACTTCAATGGCTAAAGAAGCAGAATCACCAAGAAAGTGACTAGCAGACCTGATCTTTCTTTGTTTTTCTTCTTGAACTAACATAGATTAGACTTGACTAATGGATGGTAGAGGCCTCATCATAAGAATGTTACCTCTAACAGCACTGTAATCTTCATTTAGTCCCATTAGGAACTGCAATAGTTTCTAGTTCTGATCTCTTTTGTGCATTTGTTCAGCAGAATAACAAGTACAAGAAGGTATTTCATCAAGGTCATCTAGTTCATCCCATAGACTTTTCACCTTTGTGAAATATGATGCTATATCATCTGCACCTTGACTAGCAGTGCACAATTCTTTCCTAACATGACATAATTTTGCACCATTAACTTGACCAAATCGTTCTTCTAATTCAATCCACATTTGCCTAGCAGTTTTGGCATATATGATACTATCTGCAATATTTTTAGCCAAGACATTTAAAATCTAGGACATTACCATGTTGTTGCACCGTATCCCTTTCTTCAGATCTGGCGAAGAAGATTGAGGTCTGGTAAGGCTTCCATCAACAAAATAGAGCTTGCTTTTGGTAGACAGAGCTATTGTCATTGCGTACTTCCATGATCCAAAACCGTTTCCATCAAAAACAGTGGATACAAGCAGCAGGCCAGGATGATCTGAAGGATGTAAAAGATATGCTTCAGCTGGAATCTCTGCATTTGTCGTTGTCATTTCCAGATTTAAAGAAAGAAATATATGTAGGGATGAATATCAACAAAGAATTTGTATAGAGATTGTATGGTTTCTTGTAAAGTGAGGTAGAATTTCTAAAACTGGAAAACGAAAGAATCACTAGAAAGAATAAAATGAACTGATGAAGATGAATCAATCAGTTAAGATTGATCTAAAAATATGAAGAAATGAGCAGCTTCAGAGATCTCCATGCCCTGATACCATGTTAACTTGGGACTTCGAGTCTGTAGAGGCAAGAAACAATGAGGAACTTGAGAGAGAGAGAGAGAGAGAGAGAGAGAGAGAGAGAGAAGAACTTCCCAGATGAACTCATTGTGTTGATTCAATCATAAAGTACATGCTGGTTATATACAACTTATTATGCAAGAAGAGAGAAAGAAGAATGGTGTTCACAACCAATATAACAAACTATCTAACAATATAACAAACTTGTAACAACCAAATGCTGAGATGGCAAAGCTGTTTAATTCTCTCTAACACTAAGCTGAAATGGTATGATTTGGAGATATTCTTTCGATTTTTTTTTTTTCTATATATGATGCATCAAGAATCTCGGAATCATAATAAATTATTTTCAATTATAACTATATGTTAATATTTCTCTACGTAAAAATAACATCGCACAAAAAAAGATTGGCTAAACACTTGGATAAATGGCGGATTGTGCGCCTCCAAGTAAGATGACAAGAGCTTTGAATGCCTTTACCCTGTATAGCAAAAAACAAGACTCTAGGTTATCAATCTCGAAGATCCCTTGAAAGAAGCCAACCTTCTTACCTTCTCTCTTTTTGTCTATAAATAACATGAAGGGACAAATCATTTGTTGTAGCTTCCAAAAAGAATCATAACAATCTCAAAGTTGAAAATAAGTCAGTTTTAGAATAAAACCTTTTCTCAACTAAGATGTGCTACTTTTTTTCCTATGATCATAAAATGTGCAAAGCAATACCCAAAAAAAAGAAATTAGAGTAAGGGGTGAAATTAGACTTCTTGAATAAACCGAATGGCAAGAGCACCAATGCAATGATTTTGAAAAGAGAAATACCTAAATTACAATAACTAAATAATTTTAGGGAGTGTTTGGCTAACAACATTTTGGATGACTTTTTGGGTGAAAAAGATTTTTTGAACCCAAATAGCCGATAGTCAAAAAGCTAATTTAGTTGGTTGGTAAGCAAGCCTACTAAAAGAGCTTTATTGACGTAGAAAAACTAATTTAAAAAGGTAAAATTATGAGGCTTTTGGAATTAACTTTTTAGTTTAAAACCTATTACGAAACAACTAATTTTAGCACATACCCTTTTTTTCCAAATATATAATGTCAAGAATTGGCATAAATCACTAATTCAAGCCATCAATAACTAATAGCTAAAATTATGAGCTTACTTGAAAAACTTTTTTGGTCTAAAAACCTAATTCAAAAATGCAAAATTATGAGCTTTATGGAAGTAGCTATTTATCTTACAATTTCGTCATAAACTACTAATTTTACCAAATACTTTTTTTTGAAATAGGTAATATCAATAATTGGCACAAATAGCTAATCCAAGCCACTAATAGGTAATATAAACATTAATAGCTAATACAAAAATTAATGGCGAATACAAATAACTAATAGGTAACAACGGCCAACTCTTTGTCATTCCAGTTGAAAACTCCAATTCTTGGTAAATGAATATTATTTTTGAATTTGTTTTATGAGGATGAATCATTTTGTTTAGTTTATAGTAATAAGATCATCTTCCTTAATCTCCAATTAGTATTATGCACTTGTGCTTTTGTCTAGGTTTTGTAACTTCAGTTATTGAGGTTAATTGTCCAGGAGACTTTGATTTGCTTCAAAATTGCACCTTTTGTGTTGCTCTTAAGCCACTTAAAGGTAGATCTCTCATTATCTTAGCACATAGATCTACTATAGACAACCTTCTAGGGTTTATGGTGTTTAATGTAAAGTTGATCTAGTGACATTTGATGCAAGATAAAATTGCATACTGGATTTATGTTTTTGCTTAATTAAGTGTTGAAGGATTTGTACACTTTTGGTTAAGGAGTTTGAAGTGGATGAAATGGGGGTGTCATTATGTCCAAATCTCGATTAGTGGGGTGATGATAATGAAGTATTGTGACAATAATTGTAGTGCTCAATTTGGAAGGTCCTCTTTTTTTGCTAGTATGTGTTAGCAATTGAATTTGGTAAACTAGCATTTCTTAAGATGAGTTGGTTAGGCTGGACTTTAAACTAGGAGATGGGCTAGTAGGTTGAGTTCATTTTTCTTTTTTTTTTTTAATCTTGTATATTGAATAGGTTCTGTGTGTTTGTTTTACAATGTGGTTGTGTGTTGTATGTAAAACTTTGTAATCGGTTTGATTGTAGTCACGGTCTTTGATTCATGTTTGACGAGGAAAGAGTTAGCTTGGTTATTTGTGTATAAGTAAGCCTAGTTCTACCTTGGGATTTTTTTTTTGGGTGACTGTCTTATTTGAAATATGGATTGATGCATGAAAGACCATAGTAAACTAAACATTATGACTATGAGTAAGAGAATGAATTAGAAGGTTAAAGAAAATGACAAGTTGGTTGACTTATTGTATAAAATGAAAACAAAAAGAAAGGGAGTTAAATAATCAAAGATAGGGGTCCATATGAGGTCTTCTGATAGGTAAAGGTGAGCATGATGACTCTTAGTGAACCTACTTATTTTGCAAATGATGATTGTCAGTTGTCATGCGAAGAGTAAGCATCCCATTGTAGAGGATAGAGAGTGGAATGAGATTGTAAAGGTGAGCATGACTTCTCTTGCTAGACCTACTTATTTCAAACATGACGACATTATTTTTCTCATCATGAATAAAGAATAGTAAGACGATATTTAATTATCTAGTGTACATAATAGTCCAAGTTATGCACATTCCAATACAAAAATTGTGAGCATTATGAATAAGTTGCAACTCTTATTCTTTAAAAAGCAAGCTACTAGTTAGATTAGTTCTGCCAAGGGAACGAATTTCATCCCTATACAAGTCATGACTAAAATGAACGGCATAGCACTGCATCCACTAAAGAATAAAGGGGAAAGTAACAATATTAATTAGGATGAAGAGGGAAAATAGGTATAGTGTTAGCTTAGGGAGGAAAGTGGTTCCTCCTTAGAAATATTTGGAAACAAAAGAGTGAAGGAGACACCTCAATTTCTAGCAAAGGCAAAGCACAAGTTGATGCAACTATCAAAGTCCTATAGGTTGTGAATGCAAGGTACACGAAGGAACCATAAGATAAAAATTAATGTCTCAGAATTTTCAGAAGGTCTGAGCAAGACTTAGGGCGATGCTTGAAGTTACATAGCGGGGGGAATCATTCATCCTTTATGTCATATAGACTATCAAGAATGGTAACGAAATTGACTACTTCTTAGGTTTTAGATATGATGTTGCCGCATGGCGCGTGCTGTGTACATTATTACTAGACTGATAAAATAAGGATTAGGATATTTACTACAATGAACAACTTTACATGCAGAATGGTTATGGTGATGAGTTCTTTCAACTTTATCATAGTGTTATTTATTTTATTGTGTGGACAACCATTTTGGCTTCTATTATGACCATGTGTTCCGATTTTGTTCGTTGTAATGTTTTTTATTTCATGTCTTGAACAACTTTTGTTAGATTGTGAATTTGCTACTGTTGTACTGTATCCCTAGACTTGTGCATTATGCTGGTTGCTAATGTCATGGTTTTCAAGTTGGAAAGTAGAATGGATGAAGAAGAGAACATTGAATATGCTGTGTTGTCTCATAATTTGTAGAGTATTTTGTCAGAATATACAAGCATTCCAAGGTTATCACATAACTGAGGTGGTGAAAATGGGGCAAGGTTTATACATGGAATAGTGTTTGAAGAACCCAAAACATATAAGGAGCAACGTCATCTTACATAAGCAGCTTTTATACATCTTGTAAGCATAATGATTAACATACACTTATTAAAGGATGACAATAAAGTAACAATATCAAAACAAATAAGCATATGTTTATTTATGTTGATCAAGGGAGCCAATTATTGAGATGCAACAGATGAGTTCAAGCACATCATTTTAGTTATCAAGCACTACCATAGAGAGATATTGAAAGTTTTGCATCATCAGCTGACGTCATTGGGCTATATCGAAATTTAATTATAGTGCCTAAAAAACTGCAAAGAAGATGGGGTTTTATTGGCCCTACTTTAAGGTATAAATTAAATCTACAAATCTATTGTATGAACTAGATAATTCTACACATAAATTGATAAGTATTAAGCACATGTTGAATTGACCTTTATCGGATTGTATTGGAGCATTAGATCTTTACACTTAAAATATCTTTGTTGTCGTGACATATGACATGATGATAATTTGTTTAAACGCCGATTGGGATGGGAATGCACATGACATGATAGTATAACGAGATAGCTTCCTCTGACCTAAGTTCAATTTTCCTCATCCTTCTCCAAATAGATAAGGTTGTATTTTGTTGAATCCTCCTCTAAATAGATAAGGTTGTATTTTGTTGAACCTACACTTTACCCATTTTTTCATACCCAAATGCCCCTTGTATCCCTACTTCATACTTCTAATGTAGAGAATTAGACCTATTTTCCTGCGAAATTGCTTAATTGGCTCCAATCTCTTACTTTGCAAGTGATTTGCTCGTACTTTCAAGGTTTAAGGGGATATATTGAGTAATGAGAGCTAAGAGAAGGAGAGGATGATGGAAATCAAATGGGAAGCAAGGGAAAGAAGAACAACACGAGCGACTGTGCCAAATTGCATGCCTATATCGGCAAGCAAAAGTTGAAAGGAACGATACTGAGTGCTGTACAGAATGGCACGATTGTGCAAGTTTCCTGGAGAACTTAAGAGTCAATTCTAGATAGCGATATGAGGTATATACCATTTAGCATGCCCTGCCACCGATGCCACAATTTATGAAAAAGGTGTAGCACGGCACCTCGTATTGTCGAGCACGACCATGCTGGCCAGGCGACTTCTTAAGTCAATTGCCACTTTTGTCTTAAAAGAGGGCCCGATGTTTTTATTTGGGAGGTCTTTCTCTAACTTTCAATTAGGGTTCTAAGTATATTCCAACACAATAATACTTGGGAGTTTTTGAAGATTATTGTTGTTAGATTGAAGACTTTTGTTCAATCAGATTTTTAGTATCTCAGTTTGCTTTCTCAATCCCACTCTATTATTGTTGTTCTAGTTCTTTAGTAGTTGTTAGTAGTATGTTTTGTGATTATTGTCTTATGATTTCCACTGTGTTTAGCTACTAATCTCCCCAACTTGGGGTGGGATTAACATCAATTATGCGTAGTTGAATCATAATTATCCTGAACCTTACTTGTCATATGTTTGTATTATTGAATTCTACTTCGCTCACCACGTGCTCGATGAGTTGCTTGAAAGAGCATTCATCTATTTCTATTAGGATTCAGGAAAATGTTGAACGATGAAACGTTTACGTAGCATGACTTAGTAGACAGTTAGAATTTTGATATGAAAATAATTGGAACTCTAATTGAGATTTGAGATTGTGAACCTTCTAATCCTTCGATTCCTAGTCACATGAAAAAAAGACGATTATAGTTTTAGGATTATTCTTCGACCTTTGAAAAAGGGAAGGGACGAGCTTAATTGACTATTTATCTATTCACATCACATGTTTAGGCAAGTTTGATGGGGTTAGTAATTGATTTGCTAGCATAATTGCATTGTCAATTCCAACCTGAGTGTTTTAATCTTTTGATTTCTTATTCGTATTCCTAGTTGTTATCATTTTCTCAGTTGATCACTAAAACGTCCAAACTTGATTTGCCCATATTGAGTAGTTTAATTAGTTTTGGTAATTAAAAGCAAGTTTGTTTGCACCAAAAAGATGGTCTATTTATGATACTTTCGTACTTAATTTATGCTCAAAATAATTCTAATATTTATTTTTTATTTGCTTTTATTTGATTTTGTAGGTGATGAAAAAATTAAAATATGATGAAAAAATGGTGGAAAATGAAGAAAAGTATGAAATGAAGAAATTGGGTCAAGAATCCAAATACAACTCGTAGCCCACTCCCCCTTGATCCATTAAC
>NCQV01068270.1:82-11535 GCA_002740545.1 Lophocereus schottii
GGTGATGAAAGTAATAGGGAAGCTCGATTTTTATGACGTAATCAAAGTAGTAAAGCTATTGGGTGAGAAGTGGGGCTAATAACAAAATCGAGTGCTAAACTATTGAAGAATTGACTTAAGGATTGAATTAAACTTAAGTGGGAAAAGGAGTCTTGTTTCATTGCCATCCAAATAAGTAGATGGTAATTCAAGTCCACGTAGTGTTTCATTTGTAGAAGAAGGGAAAAAAAAAAATGAAGTTCTTACCTGAAAACACTAAAGAGGGCGCAAGATAGCCAATGAAGTCTAGACAAGCTTTGTAGATTACTGAGTATTCACTTGAGTTTCAGAGGGTGTCATTGTCTCCAATTGGTTTTCCATGTAGGCCAAAGTGCTTATAATATTTAGCAAATTAATTAAGCCTTATCCTCCGTTGGATGGCGTTAACGTCCTAATCATGACACTTTTATTTTAGTAGTTCTAATGACCAACTAATTAAGACTAATATGGAAATTAAGAGATGGGGTGTTACAATATAGGATCATCGAAGCCATCAGAGCACTAGTGTCTCTAGCCACCGATGGCAAGCCACTCGACCACAAATCCCGTGTGACGCCCATAGTATGTGCAACGCCTTGGACCCTACAAACTCAACTATGGAAATTGCTTCGAGAACTTTCTGTTTCTTGAGGATGATGTGGGAGGAGATCAGGCTTACGTGATGGCAAAGGTTGTGCACTCGATGATCCACTCTGCGAGCGCCGAATCCTGTAAAAAGAGCCACCTCGAACTGGGACCCAAAGAAGAGACAACACAGAGAAAATAACTTACAAAGGATGAGTCTTTTTAGAGGATATGATGTTGGCTTTTTAGTATTAATCATGCGCAATGAATGATTCTTCCCAATTTTCCCCTTTTTTGAGGTGGGTAGATGGATATTTATAACTCTTGTTGCCAGGGGTAAAGTTATAATTGCGCATGGGTGTTTCCCTAATGGGCGAAAAGACGGTTCCCCCAGTAGGGCCCATGAAAGTCATAAATAGCCATTGCGGTCCAAGGTTTTGCCGAATCACTTAGCCCCTCACATTTTGCCTGCACGCTCGGCCAAACAAGAGGGCGGGTAGAATATTTAGCAAGTACCAGTAGAAGTTGCTACCTGCAGGTTTTTTTAAAGGCAGTTTTTAGTCAAAAACTCCTATCATCTGCACACACCTGGGCCTCAATCTCGATGTCAGGGGGTTTCTCGAGGTGTCATCATACTTGAGGCCTGAGTACAACCTCGAGAAGTCCTACCTCCCGTATATAAGAAGGGGTTGTTTAGCGAGACTGCATGTCTGCTGTTGCCTAACTATCATCTTGCTAGGAGTTCCATAATCATGGTTTTTCCCTACTATCTCGACGCCGAGGGAATGGCTCTTTATGTTTAGAAAACGTTCAATTGGCGCTTGAGAAGTGCGGCCTGCCCTCCTCAGCCACTTCTCGAGAACTACCATGACCTGTGTCCAAACTTTATCTTGGCCGACACCGAGGAGGCCCCTTGTCACTTTCGTATTCCTGAATTGCTTCATGCCACCTTTTATGCCATGGTGGTCAATGAGACCCTAAGCAGGGCCAGGGCTTTCAAGTGGCCAGGAGGAGAGCCCCGGGTCTAACGATGCTCCGCCAGCGTCCGATGATGAGGATGATTGACAGCCTTAGGCTCTTCTGGGACTTTATTTCGCCTCTCTTCCTTTTTTTATATACAACCGTCATGTAATTACCCGCGCTTGTAATGAGGAGTAACTTTTTCTCTCAGCGACTCTAGTTGTCACTAAGAATTCTGAGTGCATAACGGATGGCTTTGGATCATGATAAGAGAACCTTGGCCTCTTCGGGCTAAAGGCGTAGCGACCGGTAATGGGTCGTGCTTAGGAAGAACGTTAGTGTAGTGACCGGCCTTGGGCCGTGTTAGAGAGAACCTTAGCCCCTTAGGGGCTAAAGGTGTAGTGACTAGCCCTAAGCCGTGCTTAGAAGAACATTATTTCCTTGGAGCTAAAGGTGCAGCGACTGGCCATAGGCCGTGCTTTGATACCTTTGGCCCCTTGAGGGCCAAAGATATAGCTACCGGCCTTAGGCCGTGCCTAAAGGGACCTTAGCCCGTGGGTGCTAAAGGTATTACAACATACCCTAGGCCATACTTAGAGGAACCTTATCCTCTTAGGAGCAAAAGGTGTAGCAACCGGCCTAGGTCGTGCTTAGAGGAGCTTTAGCCCCTTAGAGGCTAAAAGTGCAGCGACCGGTCTAGGCTGGGGCTAAAGGTATAACGACCGTCCCTAGGTCGTGCGTAGAGGTACGATGGGCGGCCTAATGTCGCGGGGGAGCATAACCCAGGATCCTTGCACTTTTGGCGAGACCCAGGATAAGATGGGGCAGCTCTATTATTTCCTGTTTGTTTTGTTTATTTATAACACACACATACACACACACACACACACACACACACACATACATACATACATACACTTTTCATTACCACGTGTTGTGGGTTGGCTGGCGCTCCAAGTCTGCCCTATCTCGAGTGGCGCGTTGATTTTACTCCCCTCCCTCCTATACAAGAGGAGTGTGGTTTCAGTGGAAACCACACCTAGTCTTTTATTTGGGACTTTTAGAGAGAGAAGTGAATTCGTGAGAGAAAAAAGGTCTATCCCTTTCCTTGAGTTTCCTCTTTTCCTTTAAACTCACCGTTGAATCTTTACCATTTCTTCCTTCATATCTTTAAACAAAGTTGCTCAACTTCAACCTTAATCTTTAACCTTCTTCAAACTTCTACTGGTGGGCGCTTCTGTATCCCCATTTTGCGAGTTATCCTTGTAATATTAAATAAGTTATCTCATCATCGTGTCCGTCTAGTGAGACCGCCCTAGAAGGGTCAGCCGGTCCTCGAAAGGAGGACCATCATCCCGAGTTTCCTAACCCCTCGTCTAAGATCAATGGCCAGGTGGTGGCCTTTTTTCTTCGAAGAATCATATTAGAGAACCTAAACAAATTCCTTACGCGGTACCCATTTATGAGTCCAAGCTGCACTCCTGGTCGAGTTCAAGAACACAAGGTGACTAGCACCAAAACTACTGTGAGGCTGAAAACCATACCTAAGCTAATGGCCGAGGGATATTCAACAGGTAACTCACACTCTACTTCTGACTCTTTCCGCCAGAGCGTTCAGGTCTATTCCATTGGTTCCAGCCCCTCCAAGCAGAGGGGCGAAGCCCCTTTCTTGAGTTCTCACTCCTCAGTCTGCATCACCAAGAGCGGCCGGCGCCAGGAAGGTTCATCTCACGAAGTTGTCACATAGGGTACGCGCTTCCTGGGTGCACCCAAGCGCTCAGGCCCTGGGATGGGCTGAGCTCGCATTTTCCTAGCCCCAAGATAATGTGATCCCTAAAGAGACCAGCGCTGGAGGAGAAGTACCTTCTTTCTGCGGGCTATAGATTCGTACTCCTTAACATAGATGCTATGGTGAATAGGCCGCCTCCGGGATGCATTGCGATCTGTCGGGCGGCCTTGACGTACAGCCTGAGGGTTCCTCTTCACGAAGTGATTTTGGACATTCTCAACAAGGACAAACTGGCACCCACGAAAATAGTAACCACATCCTGGCACACATTTGCTCCTTCATCGCTACCTGCGAACTGAGGACGCTGGATTGCATAGCCCAGGCATTTGTGTTAGTGGACACAATGCACAAGGCACGTAGCAAGGCTGGGGAAACTGCTTGGTACAGCTTCAATAACTAAAAGGGCTTCATGACGACCATCAAGAAGAAGTCAAAACTGAGGAATTGAACACATGACTTCCTCTTCGTGCATTGAGCGACCGGCTGGGCTAACGTTCACGACTGAAATGATGGCAACCCGGTCAGGAACCCTTTTGGTGAAGGGACTTCCGAAAAAAGGTCTACCACGTAATATTTCAGATATTACATTCAGGAGGACGACCGGCCGAAGCCCCCCTTCCTTTATGTCGTGCATAGTGGACACGAGTAAAGAGCCCGAGCGCCGAAGGGCCAAATCGAGTGATAGGGAACTTTCAACTGGTTCCCCAAGCTGTCACATTTCAAAAATAATTTTTTCCTCGCAATCGTCGGCCTCCTTAGTCTTGAGAACTACCCTAAGGGTACTTCTCATTTCCCTAGTGTGTTCTTTTCCTCTTAGTTCTAATCTAACTTTTCTTTCCTTTATGCAGAGCAAGCTATGGCAATGCTTTCTCGCTTTGAGAGTGGGGATGCCAACCCTGATGAAGTCGCAGCTGCACTTGCTCGACACTAGGAGGAGGAAAGGCGCCGTTGGGTCGAATCCCCTGCGCTTGTCACACTTGTACACTAGGCTCATCACATCATCGCGAAAAGAGGGTTGATAATAATCAGTTCAGATGGCGACAATTGTAAGGGTATGCCTGCCAATACATGAGCTGCAAACTCCCTCGACCTTTTGCCCCATCTTCGAAGTTACACAACATAGTAGTGGGCAAGCATAGGAGCGTTTATATAGATCTTGTTTTATAAAATGAACTAGTTCACTCATTTCTTCACTCGATCAACCTCCTTGGTGTCTGTATGCAATATGCCATCGACCAAGTATGTCCTAATTGGATCCATCCAAGTGGAGCTCCTGCCCAGCCAAAGAACGTCACAAGGTTAACAGAGTTTCCCATCAAATTCGCTTCAACTTCCTATCCTCTGAGGAGCTAACCACTTAGATAATGCACCAGCTAACGGTTCTCAGACCGTGGTATGTGTGTTATTGAAAAGTGCTTCAGCAGGCCAGTGGCTTCTCGCACTCAGCAGACATAAGCTATCATGGTATCATCCTTGACTTCGTAGTCTCTGTTGAGCTAACTAACGACTAGTTATGAATCCCAACAGGCTTTGACTGAGTCTGCCCCGGCCGTGTAGTATAATTCTATTCCTGTATGCTTTTGACAATCATATCATATACATACACCTCCATGGTTTTTCCGATAAAAGGTTCGAAAATCTTGCTGACCAAGCTAGGTGGCCCCGGTGTTCTTCAGCCCGAATGGCATTACCTTGTAGCAGTGTAGCCCCCGATCGGTTACAAAGGCTGTCTAGTCCTCGAAGTATACAGGAATCTGGTGATACCCTGAGAAAGCATCCATAAAACTTAACATGGTGTGACCTGCTGTGGCATCCACCAGCTTGTCAATCTTCGACAAAGGGCAACTGTCCTTAGGGCATGCTTATTCAAATCAGTGAAATTGACACACATCCGCCAAGAACTGTTGGGTTTCTTAACGACTGCCACATTTGAAATCTATGCAGGGTATTAGCATTCTTTAATGAAGCCTGCCTCTAGTATCTTCTGTACCTTTGTTGTTGACGCCGCAGCTCGCTCAAGTCCGATATGTCTTTTCTTCTGGACCACTGCCTTATGGGTGGAATCCGCGTTCAGTCGATGCTCCATTACCGTGGGGCTGATGCCAAGCATCTCTTCGAGGCCAAAACCAAAAATGTTCTAATATGCTCGCAAAAGACCAATTAAGGTACGTTTGATGTCATCACCCATTTCTCAGCCAAGCTGAACTGTAAGGTCAAGCTGCCCTTAATCGAGGGGGATGACCCCTAGGTCGTCAGTCGGCTCAGGTCGTGGACGTCTAGGATCGACCCAAGTGAGGGTGCAAATGGTCATGGTCTCCACATGAGGAGGAAGGTCGACTCGTGACTTTTTATCTGAAGGTTGTTAGCCGATAAGTCCTTGCCCATCTGTGCGTTCTACCAAAGGCTGGATGCTAACTAAGTAGCATTCTCAGGCCATCTGCTTATCTCCCTGGAGTTTCCCAACACTACCATCATCCGCTTCATACTAAAGTTGTAGCAAGTATGATGCAATGACGGGCTTTACTTTGTGTAAGGTTGACCACTCTATAATAACGTTATAGGTCGTGGGGACATCTACCACCAAGAAATCGACTTCTAGATTTCACGCTTTGGATTTATTTCCAAACTGCAGTGGGAGGCGGATCACTCCTGCAGGGTTTACCACTTGTCCTCCAAAGCCTAGAATATGATGTACAATGGGAACGACTTCCCTTCCGAAATGCTTAAGTCTTTTCAAGCAGTCCCAGGTCAAAATGTCGATAAAGCTCCTGGTATCAATCAAAATTCGACCTATTAGTGCGATGGCCACCTTTAGTTCGACAACCAGCGGAGTATCATGCGATAAATTAAAATGCTGGCCATCGCGCCGGTCGAATGTCATGGTGGGGACCATAATGCAGTTCCCCTGCTCCGCCGTTAGAACCTGGTGCGTCCCTCCCATCTGAGCCTTCCATGTAGCTCGGTTAATGCCCTCCATGTATCCAATGGTGATAGTAGCCACTATCTCAATGGTGCACCCTTCCTCTCGAGGGTCCTCGGGCACCAAGTCGCAGTCTTTATGAAGGGACCTGGGTCCTCTCTTCAAGAAACAATGTATTTGTCCTTTGTTAGTGAGCTCGTGGAGGGTCTGCTTCAATTCCCTCCACTCAGCAATGGTGTGACTGTTTTGCTTATGAAATTCACAATACTTTTGCACATTGTGTGGTTTTGGTGCCACAGTCATAGGTTGTGGTTTCTTCAGCATGGGATGTCCCTTCACTTGCATCAGTATGCTCCTAGGGTCTGAAATAAAGCGGAAGTCCTGAAAGCCAATTCTTGGTCTTCTGTCCCCTCGGCCAGCGCTCCTATCTCCTTGGGTTTTAGCATTCTTCGAGGTGTCTGTGTTTTTGACATAGATTTTCAATTGCTCAAATGAAGTCCACGGCTTTTCTCAGAATCTCAGCCAAGGAAGCTTCCTTTGCTTTGCCAGGGAGAATTTGAACCTTTCGTTCTTTAATCCGCTTAGGAAGGAAGTGTATGCTACTCCATCCTCCAGATCAGGAATCATGACCACCTCCTAGTGAAACCGTTTTACAAACTCCATTTAGGACTCCTACGGCCCTTGTTTGATCTTCGACAGGTGAATGCTAGTCTGCCTCTCTTTACGATTAGCGATGAACTAGCTGACAAACTAATCTACCAAGTCCTGGAAACAAGAGACACTCCCCAAAGTCAAGCTATTAAACTAGGATTGTGCCACCCCCTTCAGAATGACTGAGAAGGACCGGCAGTAGGCAGCGTCGTCCACATCTTAGACATACATTTGAGTCTCATACACCCCAATGTGTTTCTTCGGATCGATGGTCCCGTTATATAGTTCCAAGGTAGGCATCTTGACTTTCCCCAATGTGGGAGCGTTAATCACCTTTGTACTAAATGGCGTGGAGAAGGGGATCGGCACTGTCCGAGCAGTCGTCCCTGACACCTTGATGGAAGTCTCCAACTACCGTCCAATCTCAACCACCAATGGGCTCCTGCAATGGAGGCTGGTCCTCGATGAACTGTGTTGAGGCGTCTGAACTAGCGAAGTCTATGGTTGCGTGCGCCTTGTACGAGCGGACTATATGTGCGCTCCCAAGCTGAAGAACGCTCAGGAGTGCGCCTTCTCCGAGAGGCTCCTTCCCAAGGCCTCAAGGTTTGCCCTTCCTCTTCAAACCTGGTCGTGCGCCGGGAGTGGGTTACGTGTAGTGTGGACATAATCGCAGAGTTTACGAGCCTCCCTCGGGCCACCTGGTAAGCCTATCGTGCCTGGATGACTTGTCGGGCATCTCCCCCTATCAAACGGTCATGGTTCCTCTTGTGGATCTTCCTCCTCTCAAGTCGGACGATCTCTCTTACCTCATCACTTCGACGTAGTGACTCAGCGGGAGCGCACCTGTGAGACGGGTCGCATCCTGCGGTAGGCACGTAGTCGAAGGTACTCAGTAGCCTCTTGGAGCTGACGGCCTCTGATCTTCTTTACTTGTTCGGTCACCTGCTGTAGGATGGTGTCAGTCATAGTGGTCATGAAGCACTTCAATGCATCCACTATAACATAAGCTTCTCGCTCGGGTGGTCGCTGCCCGACCGAGCGAGGATTTTCCCATGAGCTCTCTAAGGCATCTTGCACTTCAGGGGCCACCGAAGCGTTAGTCACTAGGGCCTTATCTTTGCTAGGCGCGTGTGGCATCACTTACTACCATCATTCACGCTCTCTTCCCACAGACAGCGCCAAATCTGTTTCTTGAGGATGACGTAAGATGAGATCGAATTTACGTGATGCCAAAGGTTGTGTGTTCAATGATCCACTTTGTGAGCGTCGAATCCTGGAGAATCACCTAAGATTGGGATTCGGGGAATGCCTCTTCGACAGTCAAGTCAGGGTGGGAACCCAAAGAAGAGACACTACAGAGAGTATAACTGACAAAGGATGTGTCTTCCACGCTCAAGTAAGTGTGAGACCCCATAGATAGCCATTATTGCTCAGGCCCATGGGTATGACTATGGGGTCCTCGTTGGGGTCCTAGTTTTGCCGAATTAGAAATGATCATGCTTTGTCCACTTTACCCAATCCTAGAACTCCTCGTCTACTTTTAGGTTCACGATGGCTTAATTCAACTTGCTTTGCCTCAGGTTTTTTGCAAAACTCTAGTGGCAAATACGTCGGTGGTTGTGAGGGTTGATGAAATGTCACAAGTTACAAATTTAACCCTTACATGAAAAATTAATCGCCTAGATTTGTGTTATCAACTCTCATGCTAAGGTCTAGCTCTTGCTAGGTATGTAATGTGTTCTCATTCTAAGGTCTTTTTCTCAGTAAATATACCCCCAGCCATCTCTCTCTCTCAACACACAGACACAAAATCTAAGCTCTCATTCTTATTAGGTATGCTCTCACTAGATTTGCGAGAGCTATGTATGCTATCCTGTACTTTATGTTGTATTTATAGTGCATTTGGTTAGGCCTAAGAGAAGGAGATAGAATAAAGAAAGTAGCTAATTACGACATTAGATAGAAGACATAAAATGCCAACTTAATTGTTTGAAGACAAATCTTTATAATATAAATGCAAAAATGGATTTAGGGCTGAGAATCCTTCCCTCCCTCATTTTAGAACTCTCATTTAATCCCGTCAAAATAAACAAACAATTAATTTTAATTTTAAAATTTGAAAACTATATCGCCTCAATTCCCTACTTACTACCTCTCTCTATCCTCAAAAACCGTTTTTCACTCCCTCTATCCTCTATTTCTGTAACTTCTCACACCATTAAACTACTCCAAAACACATCTCCCTCTCTCACTCAACAACTTCCCTCTTCTCTCTCTCATACTCCGCAGCCCTACAAACCGGCTAACCGGGCACTACGTATGCATTCCTAGCCACTTCTCAATCACACCATTAAACCAGTCTTCTAAGCTAATCGTGCACTCCCCATGACCATCGTGCCCCTTCCTGATTTCGACACTTGGCGTCGGTTTCCTCACAGATATCCCTGTCGAAAGAGGCCTCCCTTCTTTGGTGTGGATGAAACACAGTACTCAGATTCAACCATGTTTCTTCTATTAGCATCTAACGGTTCACAACAATCTTCGAATCATGTTGTTTTTTTGGGTTTTGGATCTGGGGTTCCCTTCCAATGTGCCGGTGAAGCATTCAAATGATAATACGTAACAATTGAGATATTTAAACCATACTATATAGAGCGTGTTGCTGCCCCTGACTATTGAGCCCTTCGTTTGTTTGTTGATTTTCTCCGCTTTGTTAAATATGGACTTTGTGCCTTACCATTTTCCTTCAAAAAATTGATTTGTTTCAAGAACTATCACCAGACTGCTCAATGTGAATTTTAATTACCTCTGCAGGTGGACCTCCGAGACATAATAGCCATTGAAAATGTATTTTCTTCAACAAAGTAAGGCATTTGCTTTGAATTATTTATGGTCTTAGACCCCCTTGTCATGTTTTATGCTCTGATAAACACTTCTAAAGGTTTTAAAATTTTTCGCATCATCGAGTTGGTTGTTTTGCCTACGAATTTTAATCCACTTTTCAGGGCCCTACCCCTTAATTTCACCTCATTTTGCAAGGGAAAAAAAATCTCCAAGAAGTTCTCTGCATAATAACAGACTAAATCTTATCTATCCTGTTTGGTTCCAGATTTGAATCATTTGATGATGTCATTTACTTTGCTGGTTTGAAAGCAGTTGGTGAAAGTGTACAAAAACCGTTGCTCTATTAAACAACATCATTGGTACAATTGAGACCTTTACTTGAATGTCATGAATCTTTTGTTTAGAAGTCAATACCACTCTCCATCACTCTCCCTCTTTGCATGATATTTTCATTAGCATTTGGATTTTCAATTTTAGGTTCTCGATCCAATTTTCCCTTTATTTTAAAAGTGTATTCGTTGTTGTGATTTTCTATGTGAGTCCGTGTAATGGGATTAGGATAGCAAGAATGATTGATGCTGAATCGGATTTGGCATCAGGAAACTAACTCATATTAATAGTTAATCCACTAATATAAACTACCTCAACCTCTCTCATACAAAACTAACTCAATCTCTTCATTTGAAAAAATAAAAAAAATTGGCGGTTCTTATCTCTCTCTTAAAAGAACAGTTATTATATCACCGAATTTACACTTTCAAATAATGAATCGCTTGCTTCAAATTTGACATTAAGGTTGTTAAGGGGGGGCTGTGTGAGTAAATTCTGGGTCCTAGATGTTCAGAACTTTGTGATCATATTGGCATAGGTTCTATGACCAATATGCTCTTTGCTGTTCTGCCATTCCAATTTCGGTTTCATTCCAAGCATGATCGCGTACAACACTGATTTCTTTTCGTATGACCATGGATTCGCTGTTGTCATTTTTTTTACCCTCTTCTCTCTTGGTCTAGCGTAGCTAGAGGCAGTGCGATTATTTTTCATAATTATTTTTCTCCAGTGATTTTCACTTTTTTTTGGTGATTTTAGATTGGAAGAAATCTATGTGGTGTTAAGGTTCTCTAATTGCTATTGTATCAAATCAGCATTTATGTTTTGCGCTAAACCAAAATCCTGTGGCTCACTTTTGCCGTGAGGACTAGATCTGGGTGAATCGATGGCAAACATTTTTGGCAGCTATATGTCTTCAATGCTTCTGTTTCTCATGTGAGGCTCAATTTGTTGATATTATTGTGTCTTAGTTGGTGATGGCCACAACTGATCCAGTTTGTGTACTATGCTCTTCAGGGAGAGTTCTGTGCTAAGAATATAGCAAGTGCACAAACCGTTGAGTACCAAAGAGTTCGGAATCTTCATCGGCAGGAACTAGGTTCAAAAATTCGAAAGACCTTTCGGTTTTTAATATGTTTTTGGCGAAAGATTCGCTATAGGTATTCGGATTTTCTTGATTTGATTTGCTTTTGTTTGCGCGTATGCTAGGCTCAAATGTCGATACAGGTGAGGGATTCAAAGTTTCACACCAGAGGATTATCGACGAATGTTGAATCTTTATATTATAAGTAGCAAAATACAAGGATTTCTAAAGGCGTCCCTCCTCCAATTTTGAAACTTCATTCAATCCCACCA
>NCQV01068275.1:4605-25761 GCA_002740545.1 Lophocereus schottii
AAATTTTTTATTTTGTAAGTTTAACCTTAAGCCGCAGATTGGATAACCGAAAAGGATGGAAAATCGGTATTTTAGCAATGTCTGATAGCCCAGGATATCTTTTTTCTGGAAAGTTGTGGCATCCCTTAAGATTCGAAGGATATCTCTTGTTATAAGGGCAAAATAAGGTAAGGGTCACTGCATATGCAGATATGCATGATTTTGATCAGGAGCTAATTGGGCCATCAAATGGGTGATTAAATGATTTAGATTGATGTGAAGTTAGTAGACATGTCCAACAAATTCCTCTTTAAATGTCTCCTTAAATTCCTCCATTTGGAATAGTGAAGGTTGCCATCAAGCAAGCGCGAGTTATAATAAATACTAGTCTTGCATTTAGACAACTCACTACTCGCATAAAAGATTCTAATTTCAATTTCCACGTGCTTAAATTAGTACTTGAATGTTATAGGCTTTAGTGGACACTTAAATCCTATTACTCCACACTAAACATAGTTTTTTAGTTCTATTGGCCTATTTTTGCAATTAGGGGAAGAGGACAATAATGTTTTTGCTATAAATTACCCTCCCGGTATATATTTGCATAGACTTGAGTTGAGAATTGATGAATGAAAGCTAAATTGGTTTTCTCTACAAACGATAAAATCTCTCTATCTCTATTTGAAATGTGTGGTGTTTTCAAATGGTGATTGAGTCGATCCTTTAAAATAATTCTTGATGCTTTAGTTTGAATAATTAATTAATGGATTGCTAGTCTAAGTAGTGGCGTGAACCTTCGCCTTAGTCATGTGCAGTATATTTGCTTTTCCCCCACATTTGAAAACATCCTCAAAACATCCATTGCTTTTCCTTTTGTTACTCAACTCTTTGCATACTCAAGGGCTTGTACTTGATGAATGCTGATGATTGATCAATCCTTTATCAAGGGCACCCATCATTATCAAATTGGTTTCAGAGCTTCCATTTCTGCATCAAATTCATGGAGGAGCAGAAACGTCCTACTCTTACTTGATTTCTTATTAAAAACCTTCTCCTTTCAAACCAAGAAATCCATACATTGATTTCCCAATATCTTTTCTTAATCAACCCTTCTTAGTCCACAAAGAAAATTAAAAAATAGACCAAGCACAATCTCTAACACAAACACAATCCTAAATTTCACAACAAAAACAACCTTCACAAAAATCACAAAGTAAAGTCATTCATAGCCGACCACGGTCTACCTATAGTGAAGCCTATGGTCCATGACTGCCCCATTGTATTTCGTTGTACTATTTTCTACAGTTTGTTTTCCTATATGATCGAAGATATGGCGATACATGATTTATAATATCAAGTAAGGAGGCTCTCAAGTCAAACAGCACAAGTGAAAGAAGTTATGAGAGAACCACCGTTTTTTGAAGGTTGGTTGCACCCTAACCACTACTTAAAATGGGTTCAAGCCCATAACGGTTGCCATACGGCAAGAGGTTGTTTGGATGAAGAGGAATTTATGATAACTACCTAGAAACTCCAAGGTGCTGCCCTTTATTGGTTCGGATGCCTCAGGAGAAAAAGAGCTATTAAGGGTAACTCTAGAATCAAGTCTTACAGATGGCTTACATCATACAAGGAAGGGAGATGCTAGCAAGATTTACACTTCAGAGAAGAACTCTTAGAAGAAAACCCACTGTGGTCCAAAAGAGGATCAAGATCTAATAGGAAAAGCCTCTTTTGGTCCAATAGGGAAATGAGCCCATTTTTTATTTTGCTGGAACAAGGGATGTGGAAAATTTGGTCACGGATGGGAGGTTTTCTAAAGCCTCTAATTGAGAGTCTACCTCACCAGATCCTTATATAGAAAAAAACCATCGAGGTTTAAACTCAAGTGGAAGTTGATGACGTCATAAAGCTCCAAGTTCATGTCCATAAAATTGAGGCCATGTAGGCTTTACCAATGTAGATAGGAAGTTTATTTGGCTCCTTGTATATGACTCATGAAAGTGAATGGAGACAATGAAATTTTGGGTGTGAAAAGATACCTCATTGTGGGTTGGATATTGATAAGCACCTTCGTAATTTGAACAAGCTTATGAGTATTAGGATTGGTGAGTAAGAACGTCAAATTTTAGTGCCCCCTAATTCTTTTTAGAACAATTATGTTTTCAAAAAAGGTGGGATTCTTAGCACGATGATGTTATTAAGACTAAAGTGGCGACAAGAAATATAGAGCAAATTCTTTTGAATAATCAGAGTTTGATATGGACCAAAAGCTCAAATGCCCTTCTATATTAATTAGTCTTATAATTTATTTATTTGAGGTGGATTCTGTCAAATACAGATTGCAGCACAAGCAATCTAAAATATTCTATTTTGTAGGTTTGACATTAAGCTGCTCATTGGATAATCAAATGGGCTGCAAAATTAGTGTTTTAGCAATCTCTGATAGCCGAGGATATCTATTTTCAAAAAACTTGTGCCGTCGCTCAAGATTCCAAGCATATCTCTCATCATGAGGGGAAAATAGGGCTAGGGTCACTGCATATGTAGATATACACGATTTTGGTCATGATCTAATTTGGCCATCAAATGGGTGACTAAAGAGTTTAGATTTTTGGGAACATAGTAGACAAGTCCAACAAATTCCTTTTTAAATATCTCCCTTAAATTCCTCGATTTTGAATAATGGAGGAGGACATCAAGTAAGTACTAGTGGAATAAATACTAGCCTTGCATTTAGACAAGTCATGACTAGCCCAAAAGCTTCTAATTCCAATTTTCATGTGCTTAAATTATTGTTTGAAAGTTATGGGGTACAGTGGATACTTGAAACCTATTGGTCCACATTAACCCATAGGAGTTATAGTTCTATTAGCCTATTTTTATAATTAGGGGACGAGGGTAGCAATTGTTTTACCATAAATTGGCCTCTGTGTATTCGCTTACATAGACCTGAGTTGAGAATTGATGAATGAAAGCTAAATTGATTTTCTTTGCAAAAAATAATATCTCTCCCTTTATTTGAAATACGCCATCTGTCCAATTGGTGATTGATTCAGTCTTTTAGAATAATTATGGGTGGTTTAGCTTGAAGAATTAATTAATGGATTGCTAGTCTAAGTAGTGATTTGAACCTTTACCTTAGTCATATTCAATTTATTTGCTTTTCTCTGACATTTGAAAACCTCCACAAAACTTCCATTATTTTTCTTTTCGTTACTCAAGGCTTAGCATAGGTCGAGGCCTTGTACTTAATGGTTGTTGATGGTTGATCACTCTTCTGATATGTCCCCCATCCTTATTAAATGGGATTTAGAGCTTCCATTTCAGCATCAAATTTGTATGAGAGCACCAAAGTCCTACTCCTACTTGATTTGTGATTAACAACCTTCTCCTTCCACACCAAAGAATTCATACTTTGATTTCCCAGTACCTTGTCTTAATCAACCCTTCTTAGTGCACAAAGCACATAAGAAAAAAGACCAAATACAATCTCTAACACAATCTCTAACACAAACACAACCCTAAACCTCACAAAAAAAAAGTCTTCAAAAAAAATATGATTTAAAGTCAGCCATAGCCGACTACAGTCTACCTTTGGTCGAGCCCATGATCTGTGACTGCCCCATTCTATTTTCTTAAACTATTTTCTACGCTTTTTTTCCCCATAACATTGAAGCTATAGCCATAATTGATTTATAGTATCATGTGAGGAGGCTCTCAAGCCAACAGCATGAGCGAAAGAAGTTATGAGAGAACCACGTTGTTTTGAAGGTTGTTTGCTCCTAACCACCACTTGAAATGGGTCCAAGCCCAAAAGGGTTTCCATACGAGAAGAGGTTATTTGGATGAAGGGGGATTTATGATAGCCACTAGAAACTCCAAGGTGTTGTCCTTTATTTGTTTAATGCTTTAAGAGGAAAAGAGTTGTGGAGGGCAACCCTAGAATCCAGCCTCAGAGATCGCTTGAGTCATATATGGATGAGAGATACAACCACAATTTACTATTTTAAAGAGAATTGGAAAATCGCCGCAAAAATTCCATTATTTTCCCTTCCATTAGCCAAGGCTCAGCAAAAGTCAACGCCTTGTACTTGAAGGTTGCTGATGGTTGATCACTCTTCTGATCGATGGTCCCCATCCTTATCAAATTGGTTTCAGAGCTTCCAATTTCGCATGAAATTTGCATAAGAGCAGAAAGGTCCTACTCTTGATTTGTTATTAAAAACCTTCTCCTTCCACACCAATGAATTCATACTTTGATTTCCCACTATCTTTTCTTAATAAACCCTTCTTAGTACACAAAGAACATAAAAAAAAAAGACCAAACATAATCCCTAACACAAACACAACCCTAAACCTCACCAAACAAATGTCTTTACGAAAACCACATAGTAAAGTCGGCCATAGTTGAGCACGGTCTAATCGTGGCCAAGCCCATGATCCATGATTGGCCCGTTCTATTTTCTTAAACTATTTTTTGTGCTTTGTTTTCCCATACTTTTGAAGATATGGTCATACTTGATGTATAGTATCATGTGATGAGGCTGTTAAGCCAAACTACTTATGAGAGAACCACGTAGTTTTAAAGGTTGTTTGCACCTAACCACTACTTGAAATGGGTTCAAGCCCAAAAGGGTTTCTACACAGGAAGAGGTCATTTGGATGAAGAGGGATTGATGATAGCCACCTAGAAACTCCAGGGTGTTGTCCTTTATTGGTTTGATGCCTTAGGGGGAAAAGAGTTGTTGAGGGCAACCCTAGAATTAACCCAATTTACTCTTTCGAAGAGAACCATTTGTTGTCCAAAAGAAGGTTAAGGTCCAAGAGGAAAAGCCTATTTTGGTCCAATAGGAGAATGAGCCTATTTTGTATTTTGATGAAATAAGGAATGTGGAAAAGTTGGTCATAGATGAGTGGTTTCCTAAAGCTCTTGATCGAGAGTCTATTTCACTAGATCCTCATATAGAAGTAAACATGGAGGTTCAAACTCACGTTGAAGTTGATGCCGTCGTGAAGGTCGAAGTTCATGTCCACAAAATCGAGGCCTTCGAGGCTTTGCCAATAGAAACGAGAAGTTCATTTGGCTCCCTGTATTTGCCTCCTAAATGTGAGTGACAACAATCCAAATTTGGGTGTTAAGAGGAACCCGGTTGTGGGTTGGTTATTGATGAGCACCATTGCAATTTCAAGAAGCTTATGAGTGTTAGCATTGGTGTGCAAGAGCATCAAAATTTAGCGGCCCCTAATTTTTTTTAAAACACTTATGCCTTCAAAAAAGGTGTGATTCTTAGCATGGTGGTATTATTAAGACAAAAGGGGTGCTCAATATTGCCTAGGTAATGAACTTTGGCAGTGATGCAAGTGCCCCTTAGAATTTGAGGGGAAATTTTTTTGAATAGTCGGAGTTCGATAAAGATCAAAAGCTAAAATGTCCTCCTATATGAATTAATTTTTAATTAATTTATTAGTAGTGGATTTGGTTAAATAAAGCTTCCCGTGGGGGCTATCCAAAAATTTTTCTTCTGTATGTTTAACTTTAAGATGCTCTTTCGATAACCAAATGGGCTGCAAAATTAGTGTTTTAGAAATGTCCCTTAAGATTCTAAGCAAATCTCTAATTTTGAGGGAAAAATAGGGCAAGGGTCACCGCATACGTAGATATGCAAGAGCTAACTGGGCCATCAAATAAGTGATTAAAGGGTACAGATTTTAGGAAAGTTAGTAGACATGTTCTACAAATTCCTCTTTAAATATCTCCATTTAATTCTATCATTTGCAGTAGCGGAGGATGCCATCAAGCAAGTACAAGTGCAATAAATACCAGTCTTGCATTTGGACAACTCATCACTCGTCCAAAAGCTTCTAATTTCAATTTTCATGCGCTTAAATTATTGCTTGAATGTTATGGGCTACAGTGGATAATTGAGTCATGTTGGTCCACACTAACCCATAGGTGTTTTCGTTCTATTGGCATATTTTTATAATTAGGGGAAGAGGATAGTGAGTTTTTTGCTATAAATTGGCCTCCTCATATTCGCTTGCATAAACTTGAGTTAAGAATTGATGAATAAAAGCTAAATTGATTTTCCCTACAAAAAATGATCTCTCTCTCTATTTCACATATGTGGTGTGCCCAATTGGTGATAGAGTTAGACCTTTAAAATAATTTTGGGCGGTTTAGTTGGAAGAATAAATTGATGATTGCAAGTCTAAGTAGTTGTTTGAACCTTTGTATTAGTCACATTCAGTTTGTTTGCCTTTCAACCACATTTGAAAATCACCATAAAACCTCCATTATTTTTCCTTTCGTTAGTCAAAGCCTAGCACATGACAAGGCCTTGTACTTGATGGTTGTTGATGGTTGATCACTCTTCTGAATGATGGCCGACATCCTTATCAAATTGGTTTCAGAGCTTCTATTTTCACATCAAATTTGCACAAGAGCAGAAAGGTATTACTCTTACTTGATTTGTTGTTAAAAACCTTCTCCTTCCACACCAAAGAATTCGTACTTTGATTTCCTACTATCTTGTCTTAATACCCTTCTTAGTATACAAAGAACATAAAAAAAAGGCCAAACACAATCCCTAACACAGACACAACCGTATATAAAAATGTCTTCACAACTACCACGAACTAAAGTCAGCCATTGCTTACCATGGTCTGCTCGTGGTGAAGCCCATGATCCATGATTGCCCCATTCTATTTTCCTAAATTTTTTCTATGCTTTGTTTTCACATACCATTGAAGATATGGCCATACTTGATTTATAGTATCCTGTGACAAGGCTCTCAAGCTAAACAGTACGGGAGAAACAAGTTCTAAGAGAACCACGTTGTTTTGAAGGTTGTTTTGCACCTAATCACTACTTAGCCAATTTAGTCTTTCGAAAAGGACTCCTAGAAGAGAACCATTTGTTGTCCAAAAGAAAATTAAGGCCGAAGAGGAAAAGCCTATTTTGGTCCAACAGGAGAATGAGCCTACTTTGTACTTTGATGGAATAAGGAATGTGGAAAAGTTGGTCATGAATGAGTGGTTTCCTAAAGCTCTTAATCGAGAGTCTACCCCACCAGATCATCATATAGAAGAAACCATAGAGGTTCAAACTAAAGTTGAAGTTGATGCTATCAAGGCCAAAGTTTATGTCCACAAAATCGAGGCCTTCAGGGCTTTGCCAATGGAAACAAGAAGTTCATTTGCACTCCTTGTATATCCCTATTAAACATGAATGACAACAATCCCACTTTAAGCGTCAAGAGATACCCCATTGTGGGTAGGATATTGATGAGCACCTTTATAATTTCAAAAAGCTTATGAGTATCACGATAGGTGCAAAAGAGCATCAACAATTGATGGCCCCTAATTTTGTTTAAAACACTTATGCGTTCAAAAAAGGTAGGATTCTTAGCACGATGGTATTATTTTGAGCAAATGGGTGCTTAATATTGCTTAGATAACAATCTTTGGCAGTGACGCAAGTGCCCACTAGAATTTGAGGGGAAATTCTTTTGAATAATCAGAGTTCAATGAAGACCAAAAGCTCGAATGTCCCCCTTAAGGAATTAGTGTTATAATTTATTTATTGGTGGTGGATTCTTTCAAATAAAGCTTGAAGCATAGGCTGTCCAAAATTTTTTATTTTTTATGTTTAACCTTAATCTGCTCTTCTGACAACAAAATGGGTTTCAAAATTGTTGTTTTAGCAATGTCTGGTAGTCCAGGATATCTATTTTCTGAAAAATTATGCCATCCCTCAAGATTCCAAGTATATCTCTCATTATGAGGCAAAAATATGGCAAGGGTCACCGCATTTGTAGATATGCACAATTTCGATCAGGAGCTAATTGGGCCATCAAATGGGTGACTAAAGGGTTTAGATTTATAAGAACTTAGCAGACATGTCCAACAAATTCCTTCTTAAAGGTCTCCCTTAAATTCCTTCATTTGGTATAGTGGAGGAGGCCATCAAGCAAGCACTAGTGCAATAAACACCAGCCTTACATTTGGACAAGTCATCACTAGCCCAAAAGCTTCTAATTTAATTTTCATGTGCTCAGATTATTGCTTGAATGTTATGGGCGACAGTCGATACTTAAATCCTATTGGTCCAGACTAACCCATGGGTGTTTTAGTTCTAATGGTTTATTTTCGTAATTAGGGGAAGAGGGCGGTAATTGTTTTCTATACATTAGGCTCCTCGTATTCGCCTTCATAGACTTGAGTTAAGAATTGATGAATGAAAGCTACATTGAATTTCCGTACAAAAAAATATCTCTCTCTACCTGAAATACATGGTTTGTCCAATCGAGAATGGAGTAGGCCCTTCAAAATACTTCTGGGTGATTTAGTTTGAATAATTAATTGATAGATTGCTAGTTTAAGTCGTGGGCTGAAACTTTATCTTAGTCACATTCAATTTGTTTGCCTTTCAACCACATTTGAAAACGGCCACAGAACTTCCATTGTTTTTCCTTTTGTTAGCCAAGGCTTAGCATAAGTCAAGGCCTTCTACTTGACGGTTGTTGATGGTTGACAAATTGATGGCCCACATCCTTATCAAATTGGTTTCAAAGCTTTCATTTTCGCATCAAATTTGTATAAGAGCAGAAACGTACTACTCTTACTTGATTTGTAGTTAAAAACCTTCTCCTTCCACACCAAAGAATTGATACTTTGATTTCCCACTATCTTGTCTTAATAAACCCTTCTTAGTATACAAAGAACATAAAAAAAAAAAAATGCCAAACACGATCCCTAACACAAACACAACCCTAAACTTCACCAAAAAAATGTCTTCACAAAAGCCAGGAATTGAAGTAAGCCATTGCTGACCACGGTCTGCTTGTGGTGAAAGCCATGATCCATGACTACCCCATTCTATTTTATTAAACTGTTTCTACACTTTGTTTTCACATACCATTGAAGATATGGCCATACTTGATTTATAGTATCTTGTGACAAGGCTCTCAAGAAAAACAATATGAGTGAAACAAGTTCTGAGAGAACCACATTGTTTTGAAGGTTGCTTACACCTCAGCACTACTTACCCAATTTACTCTTTCAAAAAGAACTGCTAGAAGAGAACCATTTGTTGTCCAAAAGAAAATCAAGGCCCAAGAGGAAAAGCCAATTTTGGTCCAATAGGAGAATGAGCCTACTTTGTATTTTGATGGAATAAGGAATGTGGAAAACTTGGTCATGGATGAGTGGTTTCCTAAAGCTCTTAATCGATAATCTACCTCACCAGATCATCATATAGAAGAAACCATGGAGGTTCATACTCAAGTTGAAGTTGATGTCGTTAAGGTTAAAGTTTATGTACACAAAATCGAGGCCGTCGAGCCGTTGCCAATGGAAACAAGAAGTTCATTTGCGCTCCTTGTATTTCCTTATTAAAAGTGAATGAAAACAATCCCACTTGGAGTGTCAAGAGATGCCCCATTATGGGTTAGATATTGACGAACACCTTTATAATTTCAACAAGCTTATGAGTATCAGGATAGGTGTGAAAGAGCATTAACAATGAATGGCCCCTAATTTTGTTTAAAACACTTATGCGTTCAAAAACGGTGGGATTCTTAGGACAATGGTATTATTGAGAGCAAATGGGTGCTCAATATTGCTTAGATAATGATATTTGGTAGTGATGCAAGTGCCCAATAGAATTTGAGGGGAAATTCTATTGAATAAACGGAGTTTAATAAAAGACCAGAAGCTTGAATGTCCTCCTATATGAATTAGTTTTATATTTTATTTATTTTTGGTGGATTTTGTCAAATAAAGTTTGAAGCGTGGGTTGTCTAAAATTTTTTATTTTGTGTGTTTAACCTTAATCTACTCTTCGGACAACCAAATGGGTTGCAAAATTATTATTTTAGCAATGTCTGGTAGCCTAGGATATCTATTTTCTGAAAAATTGTGCCATCCCTCAAGAGTCCAAGCATATCTCTCGTTATGAGACAAAAATATGGCAAGTGTCACTGCATTTGTAGTTATGTACAATTTCGATCACGAGCTAATTGGGCCATCAAATGGGTGACTAAAGGGTTTAGATTTATGAGAACTTAGCAAACATGTCCAACAAATTCCTCCTTAAATGTCTCCCTTAAATTCCTCCGTTTGGAATAGTGGAGGTGGCCATCAAGCAAGTACTAGCGCAATAAATACGAGCCTTGCATTTGGACAAGTCATCACTAGCCCAAAAGATTCTAATTCAATTTTCATGTGCTTAAATTATTTGCTTGAATGTTATGGACGACAGTCGATACTTGAATTCTATTGGTCCAGACTACTAACCCATATGTGTTTTAGTTCTATTGGTCTATTTTTGTAATTAGGGGAGGAGGGCGGTAACTTTTTTCCATACATTAGGCTCCTCGTATTCGCTTGCATAGATTTGAGTTAAGAATTCATGAATGAAAGCTACATTGAATTTCTGCACAGAAAAATATCCCTCTCTATTTGAAATACATGGTATGTCCAATTGAGGATAGAGTAGGTCCTTCAAAATACTTCTGGACGATTTAGTTTGAATAATTAATTGATAGATTGCTAGTTTAAGTCGTGGGTTGAATCTTTATCTTAGTCACATTCAATTTGTTTGCCTTTCAACCACATTTCAAAACCGCCACACATCTTCCATTATTTTTGCTTTCGTTGGTCAAGGCTTAGCATAACTCAAGGCCTTGCACTTGATGGTTGTTGATGGTTGAACACTCTTCTGATTGATGGCCCACATCCTCATCAAATTGGTTTCAGAGCTTCCATTTTCACATCAAATTTGTGTAAGAGCAGAAAGGTACTACTCTTACTTGATTTGTTGTTAAAAACCTTTTCCCTCCACACCAAAGAATTCATACTTTGATTTCCCACTATCTTGCCTTAATCAACCCTTCTTAGTTTACAAAGAACATAAAAAAAAAGGCCAAACACAATCTCTAACACAAACACAACCCCAAAGTTCCCCAAAAAAAGTCTTCACAAATACCACGAACTAAAGTTAGCCATTGCTTACCATGGTCTGCTTGTGGTGAAGCCCATGATCCATGACTGCCCTATTCTATTTTCGTAAATTATTTTCTATGCTTTGTTTTCACATACCATTGAAATATGGCCATGCTTGATTTATAGTATCCTTTGACAAGGCTCTCAAGCTAAATAGCATGAGTGAAATGAGTTCTGAGAGAACCACGTTGTTTTAAAGGCTGTTTGCACCTAACCGCTACTTATCCAATTTACTCTTTCAAAAAGAACTCCTAGAAAAGAACCATTTGTTGTCCAAAAGAAGTTCAAGGCCCAAGAGGAAAAGCCTGTTTTGGCCCAATAGGGGAATGAGCTTACCTTGTATTTTGATGGAATAAGGAATATGGAAAACCTAGTCATGGATGAGTGGTTTCCTAAATCTGTTAATCTAGAGTCTACCTCACCTGATCATCATATAGAAGAAACCATGGAGGTTCAAACTCAAGTTGAAGTTGACGCCGTCAATGTCAAAGTTTATGTCCACAAAATCGAAGCCTTCGAGGGTTTGCTAATTGAAGCAAGAAGTTCATTTGCGCTTCTTGTATATCCCTATTAAAAGTGAATGACAAGAATCTCACTTTAAATGTTAAGAGGTACTTCATTATGGGTAGGATATTGATGAGCACCTTTATAATTTCAACAAGCTTATGAGAATCAGGATAGGTGTGAAAGAGCATTAACAATTAATGGCCCCTAATTTTGTTTAAAACACTTATGCATTCAAAAAAGGTGAGATTCTTAGCATGATGGTATTATTGAGAACAAATAGGTGCTCAATATTACTTAGATAATGATCTTTGGCAATGATACAAGTGCCCCCTAGAATTTGAGGGGAAATTCTTTTGAATAATCGGAGTTTAATAAAGACTAAAAGCTCAAATGCCCCTCCTACATGAATTAGTTTTATAATTTATTTATTAGTGGTGGATTCTGTCAAATAAAGCTTGAAGCATTGGCTGTCCAAAATTTTTTATTTTGTATGTTTAACCTTAGTCTGCTCTTTGGACACCCAAATGGGTTGCAAATTTATTATTTTGGCAATGTCTGGTAGCCCAGGATATTTATTTTCTGAAACGTTATGCCATCCCTTAAGATTCCAAGCATATCTCTCGTTATGAGGCAAAAATATGGCAAGGGTCGTCGCATTTGTAGATATGCACAATTTCGATCATGAGCTGATTGGGCCATCAAATGGGTGACTAAAGGGTTTAGATTTATGAGAACTTAGCAGACATGTCCAACAAATTCCTCCTTAAATGTCTCCCTTTAATTCCTTCATTTGCAATGGTGGAGGAGGCCATCAAGTAGGTACTAGTGCAATAAATACCAGCCTTGCATTTGGACAAGTCATCACTAGCCCAAAACTTCTAATTCAATTTTCATGTGCTTAAATTATTGCTTGAATGTTATGGGCGATAGTCGATACTTGAATCCTCTTGGGCCAGACTATCCCATAGGTGCTTTAGTTCTATTGGTCTATTTTTGTAATTAGGGGAAGAGGGCGTTAGTTTTTTTGCAGTACATGAGGCTCCTCATATTTACTTGCATAGACTTGACTTGAAAATTGATGAATGAAAGCTACGTTGAATTTCTATACAAAAAAATATCTCTCTTTATTTGAAATACATGGGGTGTGCAATCGAGGATAGAGTAGGTCCTTCAAAATACTTTTGGGCAATTTAGTTTGAGTAATTAATTGATAGGTTGCTCGTTTAAGTCATGGGTTGAACCTTTACTTTAGTCACATTCAATTTATTTCCTTTTCTCCCACATTTGAAGACCGTGACAAAACTTCCATTATTTTTCCTTTTGTTGGCTAAGCCTTAGCATAAGTCAAGGCCTTGTTCTCAATGGTTGTTGATGGTTGATCACTATTTTGATCTATGGCCCCCATCCTTATCAAATACGATTCAGAGGTTCTATTTCCACATCAAATTTGTATAAGAATAGAAAGGTCCTACTCTTACTTGATTTGTTGTTAAAAACCTTCTCCTTCCACACCAAAGAATTCATGCTTTGATTTCCCACTATCTTGTCTTAATAAAGCCTTCTTAGTATAGAAAGAACATCAAAAGAAAGGCCAAACACAATCCCTAAGTGAAACACAACCTTAAACTCCACCAAAAAAAAGTCCTCACAAAAACCACGAAGTAAAGCCTGCCATAGCTAGCCACAGTCTGCCTGTGGTCAAGCCTTTGATCCGTGACTACCCCATTCTATTATCTTAAATTGTTTTCTATGCTTTGTTTTCCTATATCATTAAAAGATATAGCCATACTTGATTTATCGTATCACGTGAGGACGCTTTCAAGCCAAACAACATGAGTAAAAGAAGTAGAACCACGCTATTTTGATGGTTGTTTGCACCTAACCACTACTTGAAATGGGTTCAAGGCCAAAAGGGACTCTATATGGGAAGAGGTTCTCTAGATGAAGAGGGATTTATTATAGCCACCTAGAAACTCCAAGGTGCTGTCCTTTATTGGCTTGATGCCTTAGGAGGAAAAGAGTTGTTGAGGGCAACCCTAGAGTCAAGCCCCAGAGATCACTTAAGTCATATATGGATAAGAGATATTACCAAAATTTACTCTTCTGGTGAGAACTCCTAGAAGAGAACCATTTATTGTCCAGAAGAGGATCAAAGTCCAAGAGGGAAACCCTACTTTGGTCCAATAGGAAAATGAGCCTATTTTGTATTTTGATTAAATAAGGGACATGGAAAACTTGGCCATGGATGGGTGATTTCTTAAGGCTCCTGATTGAGAGCCTGCCTCACCAGATCTTGATATAGAAGAAACCATGGAGGTTCAAATTCAAGCAGAAGTTGATGCCGTCATGAAGGTCAAAGTTCACGTCCACAAAATCGAGGCCCTCGAGGGTTTGTCGATGGAAACCAGGAGTTTATTTGTCTCCATGTATGTGCCTCTTAAAAGTGAATGGCAACAATCCAACTTTGAGTGTGAAGAGGTACCCTAATGTGTATAGGATATTGATGGGCACCTTTATAATTCTAACAAGCTTATGAGTATTGCGATTCGTACGCAAGAGCAATAACACCTAATGGCCCCTAATCTTTTTTTAAAAAACACTTATGCATTTTAGAAAGGGGGATTCTTCGCATGATGGAATCATTAAGAGCAAAGGTGCTTGATATTGCTTAGGTAGTGATCCTTGGCAATGATGCAAGTGCCCTTTAGAATTTGTGGGGAAATTCCTTTGAATAATCGGACTTTGATAAAAACTAAAAGCTACAATGTCCTCCTACATGAATTAGCTTTTTTATTCATTTATTATTAGTGGATTTTGTCAAATAAAGCTTCCAGCAGGGACTATCTAAAATTTTCTATTTCGTATGGTTTACTTTAAGTTGCTAATTAGATAACCAAATGGGCTGCAAAATTAGTGTTTTAGCAATGTCTGATAGCCAAAGATATCCATTTTCTAAACAGTTGCGCCATCCCTTAAGATTCCAAGCGTATCTGTCGTTATGAAGGAAAAAATAGGGTAAGGGTCACCGCATATGTAGATATGCACGATTTTGATCATGAGCTAATTGGGCCATCAAGTGGGTGACTAAAGGGTTTAGATTTACGAGAACTTAGTAGACATGCCCAACAAATTCCTTTTTAAATGTCTCCCTTAAATTCCCTAATTTGGAATAGTGGAGGAGGCCATCAAGTAAGTACTAGTGTAATGAATACCAGCCTTGCATTTGGACAAGTCATCACTAACCCAAAAGCTTCTAACGTCAATTTTCATGTGCTTAAATGTTGCCTGAATGTTATAGGCTACAGTAGATACTTGAATCCTATTGGTCCATACTAAGCCATTGGTGTTTTACTTCTATTGGCCTATCTTTGTAATTTGGGGAGGGGGACATAATTTATTTGCTATAAATTGGCCTCCTCGTATTCACTTCCATAGACTTAAGTTGAGAATTGGTGAATGGAAGCCAAATTGATTTTCTCAATAATAAGTAATATCTCTCTTTCTATTTGAGATACGTGGTGTGTCTAATTGGTGATTATGTCAATGCTTTTGAATAATTCTAGGTGGGTTAGTTGGAAGAATTGATCGATGGTTTATAAGTCTTAGTAGTGGTTTGAACCTTTATATCAGTCATATTCAGTTGATTTGCTTTTCTGCCACATTTGAAAACCTCCACAAAACTTCCATTATTTTTCCTTTCGTTACATAAGGTTTAGCAAAAGTCAAGGGCTTGTACTTGATGGTTGTTGATGGTTGATCAATCTTTTGATCGATAGCCCCCATCCATATCGAATTTGTTTTAGAGCTTCCATTTCTACATCAAATTTGTATAAGAGTAGAAAGGTCGTACTTTTACTTGATTTGTTATTACGAATCTTCTCCCTCCACCCCAAAAATTTATACTGTGATTTCCCACTATCCTGTCTTAATCAACCGTCCTTAGTCCACAAAGATCATGAAAAAATAAACCAAACTTAGTCCCTAGCACATACACAACCCTAAACTTCACAAGAAAAAAATAATCTTCACAAAAACCACAAAGTAAAGTCGGCTATGGCCGACCTAGTCCTGCTTGTCGTCAAGCCCATCTTGGTGACTGCCCCATTCTATTTCCTCAAACTATTTTTCTATGCTTTGTTGTCCCACACCATCGAAGATATGACCAAATTTGATTTACAATATCAAGTGAGGAGGCTCTCAACCCAAACAACACAAGTGAAAGCCGTTATGAGAGAACCACCTTGTTTTGAAGGTTGTTTCCATCCTAACCACCACTTGAAATGGGTTCTAGCCCAGAAGGGTTTCCATACGAAAAGAGGTTACTTAGATCGCGAGAGATTGATGATAGCCACCTAGAAACTCCAAGGTGTTGTCCTGTATTGGTTTGATGCCTCAAGAAGAAAAGAGCTGTTAAGGGTAACCCTAGAATCAAGTCTCAGTGATCTCTTAAGTCGTACAAGCATGTGAGATAATACCAAGATTTACTGTTCTGAAAAAAAGTCCTAGAAGAAAACCATTTGTTGTACAAAAGAAGATCAAGGTCCAAGAGGAAAAGCCTTTTTTTGTCCAATCGGAGAGTAAGTGTATTTTGTGTTTTGATCAAATAAGGAATATGGAAAACTTGGTCATGGATGATTGGTTTCCTCAAGCTTCTAATCGAGAGTCTACCACACCAGATCCTCATATAGAAGAAACCATGGATGTTCAAACTGAAGTTCATGCTCACTAAATCGAGGCCATTGAGGCTTTACCAACGGAAACAAGAAGTTTATTTGGCTCCTTGTATATGCCTTTTAGAAGTGAATAGTAACAATCCAAATTTGAGTGTGAAGATGTACCCTATTGTGGGTTGGATATTGAAGAGCACCTTTGTAATTTTAACAAGCTTATGAGTATTGGGATTGGAGCGCATGAGCGTTAAAATTTAATGCCCCCAATTTTTCTTTTTTTAAACACTTATGCATTGAAAAAAAGGCCGGATTCCTCGTATGATGGTATTATTGAGACCAAAGGGGTGCCCAATATTGCTTAGGTAATGAACCTTGGCAGTGATGCAAGTGCCCACTGGAATTTGAGGGGAAATTCTTTTGAATAAGTAGAGCTTGAGAAAGACCAAAAGCTCGAATGTCCTCCTACATTAATTAGTTTTATAATTCATTTATTAATGGTGGATTCTGTTAAATAAAGCTTCAAGCACAAGCTATGCAAAATTTTTTATTTTGCATGTTTAATTTAAAGCTACTCATTAGATAACCAAATGGGCTACGAAATTAGTGTTTTAGAAATTTCTGATAGCCCAGGATATCTATTTTCTGAAATGTTGTGTCCTGCCTCAAGATTCCAAGCATGTCTCTCGTTATAAGGGGATAATAGAGCAAGGGTCACCACATATGGAGATTTGCATAATTTTGATCATGAGCTAACTGGGCCATCAAATGAGTGATTAAAGGGTATGGATTTTATGAAATTTTGTAGGCATGTCCTGGAAATCTCTCTTTAAATATCTCCCTTAAATTCTATCATTTGCAACAGTAGAGGATGCCATCAAGTAAGTACAACTGCAATATATACCAGTTTTGCATTTGGACAACTCATCACTTGCCGAAAAGCCTCCAATTTCATTTTCCACGTGCCTAAATTATTACTTGAATATTATGGGCTATAGTGGATGCTTGAATCCTATTGGTCCACACTATACCATTGGTGTTTTAGTTCTATTGGCCTATTTTTTCAATCAGGGAAAGAGGACAGTAATTTTTTTTTGGCTCTAAATTTGCTTCCCTGTATACACTCATATAGACTTGAGTTGGGAATTAATAAATGAGAGCTAAATTAACTTTCTCCATAAGTAACAAAATCTCCCTCTCTCTCTATTTGAAATGCATGTTGTGCCCAATTGGTGATTGAGTCGACCCTTTAAAACAATTTTGGGTGATTTAGTTTGAAGAATTAATTGATGGATTGCTAGTCTAAGTAGTGGTTTGAACCTTTATCTCATTCACACTCAATTTATTTGCTTTTCTTAAACATTTAAAAACCTCCACAAAACATCCATTATTTTCCTTTCATTACTCAAGGCTCAGCATAAGTCAATGGGTTGTACTTGATAGTTGTTGATGGTTTATAACTCTTCTGGTTGAGGGCCCCACCCTTATCAAATTTGTTTTAGAGCTTCCTTTTTCGCATTAAATTTGTATAAGAGCATAAAGGTCTTACTATTACTTGATTTGTTATTAAAAACCTTCCCCTTCCACACCAAAGAATTCATACTTTGATTTCATACTATCTTGTATTAATCACCCCTTCTTAGTCCAACAAGAACATCAAAAAATAGACCAAACAAAGTCCCTAACACAAATACAACCCTAAACTCCACTCCAAAAAAAAAAAAATGTTCACAAAAACCACGAAGTAAAGTCGGCCATAGCCGACCACGGTCTACTTGTTGATGGAGGTCCATCCTCAAGGTCTAATAATGATTCATTGATTCAAAATAGTCAAGAAATCAACTCCAAAGTCACGGCCATGAGTAACTTGATGGAGAAGGCGCACGGTGAAGCACCCGGGTTCTCATCTAGATTTTTACCCGGTTTTTGTTATCTCATTACATGGGCTTAAAGTACGTTTTGGTGCTCGTTTTTTGGGAGATTTTCAAGCTCAAGATCTTATCTTTTAATTCCAATTCGTTTCATATTATTTGGAGTTCAAGTGGTTTCTTAAAACAATTCATCTTTTGGAGCTGTCCGGATAGTGCTACAAACTGCACGGTTTTGGAATTTGGTTTGTTTAAGGGACAAATGCAGTCCAAATGCTACGAATCAAATTAAGGGGAAAACTAGACATCTTGAGGTTTCCAACCATGCAACAAACGTAGCAATTAGTCATCATTTGAAGTGTCAAGCATGCATTGCAAGTTGAGGCAGAAACCGGCTGACTGACACCCGGTTACTTAGACTAGTAGTTTTCCTCCTTCAAGGGGTTTGCTTAAGGTGGAAGACTGCCAACTAGGTCATTTTTGAGCTACTTGGTAAGCAACCACTTGGCTACCCAGGAGAGAGACACGTGGAGTAAGTGAAACACCTCCATTTTGCAACCTCTCATTCGACCACTCAAGCATGACATGGCACACATGAATTCTTCAGCCCTTTTGAGGTGGCTAGCCATGCACTCTTGCCTTCCTAGCTGGCAAATTGAGTCATTTACATTCCTTAATGCATAGGAAAAGCTTAGGAAGATAAATTAAGTGCTTTGTAATATAAACTTTCACTTTTAGTTTGTTTCAGACTAAACCGTGTGCTAGGTAGTGATTAGCATGCTTAATGACTTTCCTCCCTTGGAAGGAAAGCCCTTTTTGTGTATTGTCAAGACCATATAAGGCCTTGTGTGTTCATTTTGCAAGCAATAGAGTTGATTTTCAGTTGAGAGCAAAGACTTTGTGTCTTGTGGTTTTCATAAACACTTAACTTGCTTATCCTTAATTGTGGCCGATAAAGGTGGTGACCAAGTGAGTCTTAATCTTTGATTAGGTGGTGTATCTTATCCTAATCCAAAGGTTAAGGGCCCTAAACTAAGTGATTAGTGGTATATCTTATCTAATCATCTAGCTTAGAACTATCCTAGATTCATCAAACACACTTGAAGTTCATAAGCTAACCCTTGGTTGTTCTCCTCTCAAAACCGTGGGTTCCTTAAGTGATCTTTAGTGTTCTTGATCTTACTTTCATCCCTCAATCTCAATACTCCCTTGCATACTCGTTTCCTCTTGTAGTCAAGGCCAAAACATAGCTCATTGCTTTAGAATTCCCTTTGATCACAAAATCACCCCAAACCGTGAAATAGGGAAGTTCCTAGGCAAGTTGGGCAGCAATTTAGCACGGCCTCACCGTGCCTTGACTCACGACTGTGCCTCCTTAGCCGATTGCTATTGCTTGCTTTCTTATGTTCTTGACGTCAGTTACCTTAGGTTTCTTTAACCGTTTGGGACTTACATCATTTTTGGTATCAGAGCAAGTTTAGATCCTTGCCTAAACCCCACGCCTTTCCTAATCTATCTCTGAATCATTTCAAACACAATCAAACACAAGTTGTTCATTCCTTCAATCACAATTAGTACAAGCATGTCTGTGGAAGAAAGGCTTGAGGTTCTTTCCAAGAAAATGCAAGAGATAAGCATGAGCAATCAAGAACTTAAGGCTCGAAATGAGTACTTAAGAAAACAGCTTGGAAACCACATGAAACAGAAACAAAAGCTTCAAAAGTCACCAAGCATTCGAATTCGGACGGATTATAGCTATGAAGAGGAAGCTAGCAATGCGTTATCTGAAGAGGATGTGCCATTTGAAAGAATGCAAAGAAGAACACGGCCTACTCTCAACTCTAATGAGATCAAAGTTGATATTCATGAGTTTGAGGGTAAGCTAGATCCCGATGAGTTCATTGAATGGTTACAAACAGTGGGATGCATCTTTGAGTTCAAGGAGATTCCAGAGGACAAGAAATTCAAGATAGTTACTCTTAGACTAAGGAAATATGCCTCCTTATGGTGGACAAACCTTGATGCTAAGAGGACTAGAGAAAGGAAGAGCAAAATCAACACTTGGGACAAATTGAAATCCAAGATGAAGGCACGGTTTTTGCCTTCCCCATATGTCCAAGATCAGTACATGCTCTTTCACCATTTGAATCGAGGCAAGATGAGTGTTGAAGAATATACACGTGAGTTTGAGAAACTCATGATCAAATGTGACATTCATGAGCCTCAAGAGCAGGCCATGGTTCGTTATCTAGGAGGGCTTGATCCTAGAATAGCCAACGTGGTTGAATTACAAGCTTACACCACCTTTGATGAAGTGTGTGTGCTAGCACACAAGGTGGAGCAACAAAGGAAGTCTAGGATGAATTTTCGTGATTCAGTCAAGCCAAGTTCAACTCCAAACCGTGGATAACCCTTTAACAAGGGGGGTACCAATCCTCAGCCTAAACCATCTACTCCTTTCCCATCCAATCCACTGAAGAACCAAGCTCTTCAAAGGCCACAGTCATCAAATCCCCCACGTCCAACCCCATATACCGTAAGCCAAAGAAGGTGCTACAAATGCTAAGGCTTGGGACATATTGCTTTTGATTGTCCTAGTCGCAAAGTGGTAACCTTAGCTGAGTGGGAAGCCATAGAGGGCGAATTTGCTGAGGAGAAAGAAGAGGAAAATGAAGAAGACGCTGAGGAGGATCATGAGAATGATCAAGAGGAGTTTGTAGAGAATGCAGATGAAGGTGAGATGTTAGTAATTCGAAGGGTAATGAGCAGTCAATGAGTAGCTAGGGATGAACAACGTGAGAACATCTTTCACTCACGGTGTACAGTCCAAAGCAAAGTGTGCTCGTTAATCATCGATGGAGGAAGTTGTGCCAACGTTGTTTCGTTGAGTATGATTGAGAAACTGAACCTTCAGTCCACGGCACACCCACACCCATACAATATTCAATAGCTAAATCAAGGCAAAGGGTTACAAGTTAACTCTCGTTGCTTGATTTCATATTCTCTTGGTAAGAACTACCAAGATGAACTTTAGCGTGATGTTATCCCCATGGATGCTTGCCATATTCTGTTAAGACGACCATGGATGTATGACAGGAAGGTTATGCATAATGGTTATCTTAATACTT
>NCQV01068288.1:0-17288 GCA_002740545.1 Lophocereus schottii
TCACCACCTTAAGCAATTAAGGAATTCTTACCAGCTCATGTTACCTCACCCCCTTGCGGTTAAAGGACTTTATCTCCTTTAGAAATTTTGGTTTCCAAAAAATTTGAGGAATTGTTTTTACCAAGCACTATATAAAGTCGCTTATTACAACTTCAGATGCATCAGTTTTCAAAGGCAAAAATTCAGTGTTTATGTGCTTAAAATTTTCAAAAGAAAACTGAGTCAAGAGAGTGATATATTTGAGCTTTCAAAGTTGGCATACTAGGACTTCATTGTACCCTATATTAGCTTAGTTGAGAAGTATCGTAATAGGGTGTTTGTTTTTATATTCTTCTTTCACAAAAGGGAGTTGAGTGTGTGTCTAAATCAAGGGGATTTTGGACGTGGGCTAACCCATCTTAGGGAAGACGGTTATGTGGGTTGCAATTTGTAACAAGGTGTGTTACTATTGTAACGTGTTTAGCCTGTTTAGTGAAGTGTGTAAATCCTACACGAGGTAGGTCGTGGTTTTTTCACCTCAGTTGGGCTAGAGGTGTTTTCCACGTAAAAATCCTGTGTCCATTATTTCCGCATTCAATTTTGTTGGATTTTCGCTTCTGCATATCTCAGGAACAGCCTGCGCGAACAGGGTCTAAGACTATTTGCCAGCATATTGCGAAAATCGGACACCACAATTCACCCCCCTCTTGTGGTTGTGTACTCTCTAAAGCAACATGATCTTCAAGGATGTCTTTGTATTGAAAGACTCTCTATACTATATGTTGCTAGTTAATGAACTTAGATGATCCAATTGTCATTAAAACTCAGGCACTTCAACTTTAATGTCATTGCTTTGTTGATGTTATCTCCTACCTCTCCTGGTCCTTGGCTTATAATCATATTCACTTGAATTCCTGAAAGAGTTCCTTAGTTGATGAACTCACCTCTGATGCTTTTGGTGAGCCTTCAATTTCATAATGCAAGGCCCTCTTCTTGTTCTTAAGATAATCCCTAAATTTCTTCTTTAAATACTCATTTTGCTTATCCAGATACTCATAGTTCTTAAATGAAGCCTTAAATTTCTCTCTTAATGTGAAACTGCCACTCATCTTGTGAAAGTAGATAGGTTGGTCCTTTGTGGACTATGTGTTTAGGACAAGGGTTACATTTCAAGCTAAGGTTCTGGCCAAAGAGTGTAGCCTTGGCTTTGATACAAAATATGATGTATAATTAAGGGAAGAAATTGAGAATGAGTGGCACAAGATATGATGTATAATTAAGGGAAGAAACTGAGAATGAGTGGCACAAGCAAAAATAATCTAAAACTTAAACATATCAATCAAAATAATTGAGCTATAGCTAAATAAGAAATTGAGAGAAACTAAGCCTAAGATGGATAAGTCCCACCACTAACTCAGAGTCATGGCCCTTAGTTGCTGAGTGTATAAGTCGCACTTCCACTAAACTCACCACGACTCACTAGGTCGCCACCTACGTAGGCCAAAGTGCAGGATAAGCTAAAGAGAATTCTAAGGGGGAAGGAGTAATGCTCTACTTTCATTCATCAACAACCAAGTATTACAATCTGAAAATTAGGATTTTAAATAAAGCCTTAGACCCCTCTCACAATGGCTAGCCCATGTACAAAGCTAGGTAAATAGTAAAGTGAGAAATCTAAAAACAATGCATAAAAGAAAAAAGTTACTAAAAAAGCTTTAAGACATATTTAGCTTGTCATTCTAAACAAATGAGGTTCCAAGATAATATAACTTCTAAAGATAAGTTAATTATGACTAAATGGTGCAAGTTACAGTTCATTCTTAAAGTTTTTCTAGCCAAAATGGAATAGGAGATATGCTAGGTGATCTGAATCTATCCTTTCAAGCTCAACTAAGACAATGTTTTAGGCACCTTTTCATGACTTCAAACTTGCCAACAGCTTGCTACAAAATGGAGTTAAATCTGACTCTTCAAAGCTAGACATGCTAGGCTGGAAAATGGGCTAGGTTAACTCCCTTAAATGGCAGCGGTCAGATGGATGTCCAAAATTGTGGGGGCAGCTTTTATCATCTAATAGCTATAGTGTAAGCTATAAAATTAGTTGTGTTACTCCCCAAGTGAATGCTAAGAACTCAGTAGATCAATTGACATAATGCAGGTTTGAAAAACAACCCCATGCATTCAGTTGAGTTTAGACATTGGCTTATGGCTTTCAGGACCATGCCTTACATAGACCGAGTTAGAGTAGACAAAGTTTAGCTAGTTGTGGTGTAATTTGTGCCAATGTTATGAAACAATTCTCTAGCCTAAGTTGAAGTCTTGTTAACCAAAGCCCGCTACTAGTAATATCTATCGTTTTTATGTCTATAAGCAATAAACCCTAACAAAAATATTAGATAAATAATTATTCAGATATTTGATGTTGGGGACAACTAGCACATAATTTATTGAACATTCCCAATATTTATTAAACATTTCCCTAGTCATCTGTTTAATGCGACATATTTCTTTTTTATTGGATCAAAAAATTCTAAAAATTCTTTATGAACTTGGGTCCATATAGTGAATGCTATAGGGTGCAATGACATGCCCAATCCTTGGCCTTATCCTAAAGTAAAAAAGGAAATACTCTCAAGATAATTTGATCTTGGGTTATTCCCTCAGTCTACAAGGTTGAACAAGTAATAATGAATTAATTAATATAAGGATATGAGTCCTTACCAGGCTGTCTATGAAATATGGGTAATAGATTTAAAATTCAAGAGTTTTCAACTTAAGTGGTTAATCTAACGCAAGACAAGTAATAGACAAAAGTTGTGTTTTCAAGTTAGATGCAACAAGTTCTTATAAAGTAGCCATCTCACCTTTAATATATTCCAAACCTATTTGTTCAGAGCTTATGGATTAATAATCACTTACTTTGCTTTCGAGCTCCTCAAACATATGCTTCTTTTAATTATTGATCATGCAAACACTCCTAGATCCCATAAACTAAATAGATATATGCAAAAGATAAATAGTAACATTAAAGTTAGAACAAAATAATATAAGTGGTAAAATTCACAAGGTAAAACCTAAGAATTCTATTTTCTTCTTAGACAATGATGCCAGAATATGTTAGCCTATTGTACAATTACAAATTAAAGAACTACATAGGCTTATAAATAAGAATATAGCACAGGGGAGTAGGGATCTAATTCGTGCAGAAGAGATACAGTAATTAGCTAGTTTAAATCTAATTAAACTTACCACTTTTAATTTTTGATTTTTTATTCTAATAAATTCAAAGTAACTAAGGAAAAATATGGAAACTTACTCACTAATACTTTTAACTGCCTAAACAAACTATGGGAATAAAACAGAAAAAAAGTTAACCTAAATAATTTTGGGAAATATAAATCAAAAAATAAAATAAAATAAAACCACAAAATCAAAGTAGAAAATGTAAACCAGAAACTTAATATCGACAATGACTAAAAGTTACCTAATAAATTACCTAAATAAATCTGGATAGAATATGATTAACCTAATTAACATGAACAATACATTCAATCATTTTGAAAAACATGAAACCGAAAATATACATAGAAAATCAAAATAGAAAATCAAATATAAAAATAAATTATTAATAAACTGTAGTTAAATGAACACAAAAATAGATAATCATATTAATTAGATTACGAAACTTAATTTTCTAGAGTTAATCAAACTCTAAAAACATGAAGCTAAAGCTATACTATTAATTTTTGGATTTATCAAAATAAAAACCTACATGTATCAAATTCACAAAATAATTTTGAAAATTATCAATAATTTAAAAATAATTATGAAGTCAAACAATAGAATAGGACTCTATCGAAACCCTAGAGTGGCATAAAACATAGAAAAACAAAAGGAACTATGGTTTAATCTAGTTTCCAAGAAACTGACAAATAATGGCAAAAATAGAACAAAAAATTATTTTGAAAATTAAACCACACTAAAACAAAAAATATGATTAATCTAAGCTTACTAAGACACAGTAAAACATTACTCTTTTATGAGGGTGCATGAAACTTAAAATTAAAGCCTATAAATTTAAAAACTAAAATCGATAAGCTAAAAAAAAATCAACTAAAAAGAAAATAAATAATTATTAAGGCCATGTTCGGCAACAGTATTTTGAATAGTGTTTAATGTTTAACTAATTAGTCAATTTCTAGTGTTTGATAACGCAGTGTTTGGGCTAGCTTTTTGGATAGCGTTTATCATTTCAAATAGTATTTCTAAAATGTTAATAATATTAGCTTTTAATATTCAAAAGTAGCATCTCATATTTTTTAGCCAAAAACACCTTTTAAATTTATCTTTAGAAAGTATCTATATCTTTTTTATATCAATTTGTTTCAATCAACTAACCCAATAGTTAAATACACACATTGCTTCAATGGCTCATCTGAACAACTATATGCTAATACCTAAATTAGGACCATTGTCTGTTATCTTATACCTCAACCCCAATCTGCTATCTATGTAGCTAATTTTGTTAAACATGGCCTAAAGATCGCAAATTTATGAAAGCACTTAGTGAATCTATATATGCCACAAAATTAATATTTACTATTAACACACAAATTGACTTATCCATAAGCTAGACTGTAGAAGACATCCTATAGTGGATCTTGCCCGCTTTTTTTTTAAAAAGATTATAGTCTAATTGTTAGGTCCATCCTTAATGTAAACGCTACTAGTTTAGTTAACTCTTACTCTAGCGCTAAAATTTAATCAAACTAGAGCATCAAGCGTTAGAAAAACATCATATAATACCTTGTAATCAATTTAATAACAAATTGGTTTAACAAATATCTATACTGATTTTCTACTTAAAAGAGATAAGTTTCAACCATCTATGATCCATTAGGGTGATATTTGTACCAAAAACATTATAACTTTTACATATTTAAGCCTTTCAACTATCATTGAATTTATACTAAACTAATTAGTATGCATTCTAGTTAATCTAACCTAAATATCACGAACAATAAGGACAAACCGTTATAGAACCGTGAATCAAGTAGAGCACAAAATTTATTTTAAAATATTTAATCTAACATGGTTTTTAATAGATTATGCTAAGTAAATAAACTACTCATACCGAAAATAAAAATACATAAATTATCCAAATATTTAATGTCTGCAAAATGAACTCTAACTGATAAACTAATGCTTTGGTCAATAGGATGAAGAAGATGATGATGATGTTGACTAATGAAGTTAGCAAGATGACATTGGTGGCTGATAATTATGGTGTGATGATGAAAATGATGTACGTAGGCGAGATGATGATAATATCGTGCGTGATGAAGTTGTGATGGTGAGATGAATAGTTCTTAGCATGGAGATGCTGTGACGATGAAAGGGGGTGATGATGACAAATAAAGACAAGGAGGTTGGGAGCACAAGAAAGAGGAGGTGTGTGCGCTTGTGATTTTATAAGATGAATCATTTAAGTAGGGTTTCTATAAGATTTCTCCTCCTCTAAGGTTTCTGATCTCTTCTCCAATTAGCGCATGCAATTTCCTAACCCTATCCCTTTAAAGAAATTATTATGAAAGAAAATACCTTTCATAAATCATTATTTTTGAACCAACTTGATAAATCCACCTGAAAAGTCCTTTGATACATAAAACTCTCTTACTGATGTCTATTTTCTTCTCCTCTTGAATTTATTACTCATTAACCTAAAACTCAATAAACAACCATAAATTAGGCAAAATCATATATCATATATACGTATATATTTTTGGGTTTTGGGTTGCATCCTCGGTTGTTATTAAATGTTGCATTCATGAGTTGTTTTTATCTTTTTTTCTTTCTATTAACGGGTATTCATGAGTTGTGATTAATTTAGTTATTGTGGAGCTATTATATAATTTATAGAATAATCAAATAATTATTTGTTATTATTATTTTTAAAAAATAAATTAAATCATGCCACATTTTGTTAAGTTTTAAATGAATATTCCCATAAAAATTAAGGATAAACAAACTTAAAATTAAACTTTAAAACAACTCTGTGCATTGCACGGGTCTTAAAACTAGTAACCTTTATAACATAAGCTAAATATTTATTAAAAAGATGCACAATTTATGACTTAACACTAGGGAAACGATCGGAAGCACGAAAGATGCAAAGTAAAAAGTAGACATGACTGCAGCACACAAATTAACAAAGGTAGTCATGGTGCTATTTCTGCCATATTAACGGTTATGGACACCATGCAGGAGATGCTCAAATCCAAGATTGCTTAGCATAGAACTAGTAGATGATGACCAACCACACTAAAGGATTTGACCAAGGCAAGATGCTTGAAAGCTTCCTGCCAAGTAGAGAAATCAGGCATAATGGGCTGCGCAACCGTGAAATAGGCAGTGAAGATAACACTGTAGGGCGATGGTACAGCAGAAGCCGACTTGGCGGAATAGGGTTCCCAAACCTGGCCGCAAGTCACCAAAAGGGTTTGGGGTCGATGGCTTCATCATCGCTAGTTGCAATAAGGGTGGCATCAAAGGTGTTGCTATGTTAATAGAGCATGACTCAATGTAGAAGCAAATGGGTGGTAGAATAGCACCCATAGACACCGGTGAGAAAAGTTGAAAAATATAGGTTTTGGGAGGAGAAGTATTGAAGGTGTGGCTATTTTCTTAAGTGGTTAGACAAGATCAAATACATGCTGATTCTATTTGAGAAAATTTAGGTAAAATATGACTCATTGAACTGGGATACTAGTTCCTATATTTGTAACAATACAAGGTACGAATTTCTATTCGTTTCCTGTCATACATTCTATTATAAATCCATTTAATTGCATTTTTTACTAACTAATTTTCATGCTATTTCAAACGTTTTTAGGTTATCTACTCTTGTTACCTTTTCTTATTCTCAAAAAATGCTCAAACATGGATAAACTATAGACTCTTATTCACTTACCCTTACTCTGACTATTGTTTGCTATATTTAACTTTTACTCTTCTATTTACTCTATTCCTAAATGAGTCCTAAGTGACGTGTCATTAATATTTTTAGTACTAGTAGTACATCATCATCTGTGCATAATTTTTCCACTAATGAAAGTGAATGAAAATGATAAATGGATTAAACTAATCAAGAAGGATATCATTGAACAGATTATCCTCCACAGTCCATAACCTAAATGCCTTAAAAGGTTCTTGTACAAATTTTCTACCACCCACTCTCTTGTTTCTACTGGTTAGACTATGCCACTATACCCTTATTTATTCTAAAGTGCTAGTTAGAAGTTACAGGGTTTTAGATGAAAATTACTATTATACCCTTATTGCATTACAGGCCTTATATTCAGTGCCCATTGTGTGTGGATTAATTCCCTAAGTCCAATATGTCTCATACACACATAAATGCTTATTTCCACCGAGCAAATAGGCCATATGACCAGTATACTTGAGAGAGTTATATACTATACATCTATTACGAACATATAGCCTCTTATCAAGAACTATGCATGAATATGTAGTAGCACACAAGTACCCTTAGATCATTTCAATCGTCATATCTTGTATACATAATGTGACCTGTGTGGCATGACTACTACATAAAGTTCACCAATGTATAAGAATCGATAAAGTTCCAGGAATGATATTCCTCTTCTCATGAGTCTCTTGACTAAATCCCACTCATCTGTTTAGACATATCCTACTAGACCAAATCATTTGTGGTCCTTTGGCAACATACTGAGTTAATGAGCATTGAATAACCATATGTAAAACCAAATGTGGTCATAGCCAATGGGTTTGACACAAATATAAGTTTAGATCTAACTTATGTTAAGCCTATCGATCATCTCGTGCACACACACACCATGAAACAATATGTGCTGGAACATTCTCCTTATCCTACAAAGCATATGTACTTTGATCCTTTGACCAAGATGCTACGTGGATAACCATAACCCCCTAGGGCTAGTGATATTAGTTATTTTAAATTATGGAACAAAATGAACAGAGTTCTACCTAAAAACTAAGCATAACTTAGGCTTAAAGCCTTACATTAAGTACATGTAACAATAAAGCATAAATAATACATCCAACAAGCTCAATAGCTGCTCTCCGGAGATCACAACTCCACTGGCCACACGCCCAGAGTACATAACCTATAAAGCTAAATAAAACAAAGAAATAAAGGCATAGCTCAACGAAACACATGCCCAAAGCACTGGGGTTACATCCCAAAAAAAAAAAAACCTCAACTCCAACCAATATTACGAATGACTACTAAGATGGTTGGCCTACATGTCCATTTAGAGAGAGCACTAGTCAATATACATTATATGAACTACAGTAATTAACTTACATAAGCTGAGGAACTTACAAATACATCACATTGCATCATTTAACTCATCAATCTAAGTATATTTACATATGACTCCTTTTTAAAAGCAAGGACTTCTACATATCTTTTCAAGAACCTATTAGAAAAAAGAAATAGAGAAGGAGTAGACAATCCTCATCCCAAAAGCAAAACGGTTTCATACAATACTTTTAAGTATCCGTCACATAAAAATTAGTATTTAATATCAACATATTAAACATGCAAGACTATCCAAATTGAATAACTCCTTAGGGACACCCCAGAACTCGAAAGGCACCCATTTCCACCATTAGTCTAATACGCAAAGCCTTCCCCTTGCACTAAGCCCCAAATTGTGTACCTCAGCCGAACAGCCACGCTTTAGTCTTACTTGACATCTGCATATTACGTATACATAACTTTGATAGCAAGATATGTCTTGCTAAGACCTAAGGATCAAAGAAAGTCGATTATTGGATTCATATTTAACACTTCACATCAAGAGTTCAGTTTGAATTACCAGTGGAGTTCTTTTGGCAAAAGAATGAGATTTAACACATAAAAAGGCAGGAACCTTTACTTAAACCAATATAAGCACTTATAAAAACAATGTCTTCCCCAAAAAGTCATTTGGAAATCATGAAAAGCGTTTTTGAAGAGTACATGCACTTTTTCAAATATTTGCACTAGTATAGTCCTTAGACGAGGAGTTTTCAACTTATAATAAGTAACAAATCACTTTCTGGGTAGTGGATCCACATGTTAGTGCTCTCTTCATGTGAGTGTCATAACTCACTACGCATGGTATTCTCAGGACCTCTCATAATCAGTGGACTTTTACCCTTGTTAGGGTCTATTAGAGTTCCCACTTCTGGGTCTGCTTCTTACGAATTAGGGTATCCGCATACCGGGTTTGCTCCCTAAATTGCGTTTATATATAATCAGCAGTATTATCCTAGTCGAAAACATTTTCAACATGAAAGTTCAAGTTCCTCCTAGGCATGTAAAATGGGTCTTGTTTGCAAAAATTAGTTTTGTGTAAACCACAATGATGACAGAAAGTCTGTGACCGTTGCCCCCACGAAGGCCACCAAATCTTGCTTTTCTAAAACAACTTGGCTCACTCATTTTCAACACCACTTAAATATTTCAAGTGCAATTCATTTTCACAATGTATGAGCGATCCAAGTACCTACGTTTTACTAAAACCCCTTTTTTTATAGTATGAGTCCTTAGTTACAGGAGGAAGTGAGAGCACCTTGGACGCAAAATAGGGTCTCAAGCACCTGTAATTGCATATGCTAATGACTCACGCTTGAAAGGTTTATCGGGAAAGTTCTCAAAACTTAATTTCAACAATCATGTGTTATTCACCCCCTTTGAAGTTAGGCTTATTCATGTAAAAGAAAAGCAAAGTTTTTGGCCCCTAAGATCTTCATCAAGTTCAGACTCTATTCATTCAAATCCATGCATTTGGAATGTTAAACGTTTAAGCCAAAACCATAAATTCAATTTTAGACATTATGTCAGCTATGGACAATCCCACAATTACATCCATTATGCACAACAATCAATCATACACACATTGAAAGTTGCAGCAACACACAACAAACACAAACCCAAAGTGGGAACAGGCAACAACAAGTGTAATTCAAGTTTAGTCTCCATTCAGATTCAGATCCAATTTCGTTTGGCTTAGTTCAACCTCAACATAGTTTAACTCTCACACGTTTTGAATCAGGTTCAGTTTAGTTCAGCATAGATTCAGGTCAATTCAGGTTCAATTTGATTCAGGTTCGATCAAGTTTAGGTTTGACAATCATTAGCGTGAGTTGGAGCAAGCTGATGCTTGATCCATGCAACTGGAACACCATTGAGTCACCTTATTGGACGTGTCAACTAACGCCTCTATTCTTAGCTTATTGCTTAGGCAAAACATATACAGGACCAAAACTGACAGCATGAAGCATCCTCAATTTAGCTCAAACTTAACGATGCCATCAAAATCAATATTACAATTCAATGAAATCAACTCAAACACAGCAACAACACTTCAATAAACATTCAAATTTGCTAAAAGTCTCGAGCTCCCTCATCACAACACCGCCCACAAAAATTCAACATAAAATCACGTCATGATCAACCCAAGTGGCTCATTCAAGCCTCTTCCACTAACCAAACTCCATAAATGAAATCAATTTCATCTGAGCCAAAGTAGTAGAAAAGCCTTAAAAGTACTTGATTTGAAGGGATTGAAAACCACCCACCTTAATCCAAGCTAAGGACCCAACTCATGCAGTAATTAGACTGATATAAAGAAAACCTCAAGTCTCCTTGTAGCTGTCTTGAGTGCCACAGCCATAGCTGGTTGGTGCCTCTTCCAATTCGCGATGTGCTGTTACCGTTGCTTGGTTCTACTTGGCCTGCTCCCTCTTGGTCTTCTCTCTCTATCTGCGTGGGTATGGCAACAAAAGTGACGTAGAGCTATCGTTGCTTGGTTCTACTTGGCCTTCTCCCTCTCGCTCTTCTCTCTATGTCTGCGTGGGTAAGGTGGTAGAGGTGACGTGGAGAATACAGGTTCAGGCGTTTGGGATTTTTAGGAAGAAGGGTTGAGTGTAGTTGGTGGTTATGTCACGCTTTGTTGAAGAAGTGCCTGGCTATTTGCATTTTAGAGGGTGTTTTTTTGGGCTTTGTTCGATCCAAAAACTCCAAGAAGCAAAATAGCTTTTGCTCAACGAGCTAAGCCCACAAGATTCTAGTGTCGGGTAGCCCAATCGAATACGTAATCTTGCACCTACTTAATTCCCGACTAATACTGATTTGTCGCAACTAAATAATAAATCAAGAAAATTTTTAGAACTTAATTGAATCAATTATACACTTAATTAACACATAAATATTAGCCTAGTATAGCTATTATAATGAGGCATAGCTAATAAAACTATTAATCTAAACATTTAACCCCAAAATAAAAAATCCTCAACTATTACAATAATATTGAACATTGTATCAACCAATTCCTAAATCTACTCAGTAGCATGTTCTCACATCTAATCAATTTTAGCTGGACAGGTAAAGAATTCGTCCTTACCAATATGTTGTAATGACCTCTTGTCACTATCCAAGTGACATTTATGTTTTTAAGTTGATAAGTGGTTAAAATTAACCTTGTCATAATTTTACTTGAACTCGTCTTATCCCCCATTAATATTATATTCAATTGAGGTGATTACCTACATAAAAGGGCTCACCTCATATCTAATCAACATACCTTTTAATTCACAAATGCATAATAAGCATTCATGAATAAGAATCTAATTCAAACATCCCAACTACAAGCATATGTAAACTAACTTATATAATACTTGTAGGATTAGACAATCATTTGCGAACATTGGAGAAAGATTTCTAAAAAAGACGCCAATGGATGCAATAATCTATGAAGTCATGTAAGCCCATATATGCTCAACAAATGTATCATCCTACTAGCGCTCAATAAATAGTTGGACAAGCATATTCTTCATCGGAAAGTTACTTTGCGTTTACCTTTTTCGTGTCCCAATATATCATTCACAATAGTTCACCTTGATGTTCAATCAGTTTGATCTTACAATTGGCACTTTTGGAAGAACAAAGAAGCTATCTCAACACTCAAGGAGTAGGCTCCCTAGCTCAAGGAAATAAAGTATAGGCGTCTGGAGTAAAAACAGAGATGTGAGGGGAATAAGGCCCTTTCGGAGCACAAGGCTTTTAACAATCTGATGGATGCTTCCAATGTCTCTTTTAATGAGGCCACAAGGCCATGAAGGAGTTGCTAGTTACCATGACCAAGCAGTATAATCAAAAGGGAGAATATTTCGTCAAACTCCATATTCTGTTTGCTTAGACTATCATAGTTTAGCGTGGACGTGTTATGCAGCATGAGGCTATAGGGAAAGGGGCATGCTAACATATTTTGTGTTCATGTTTGTAGGGTGCATCCTATGCTCATCTACCTTGCTCAAAGTATGCTTGATAGGACAGCAACTGCACGGTGGCATTACAGCAAATAAAGGTCATCTCCCACAAGGACTAGGTTGATCTATTAGGCTTTATCCCCTTAAAATAGGTAATAAAAGTGCACTCTATTTTGAGGTTAGTTATGCCTTTTTAGGGTGAAATATGTGCTTTATGTTATAGTCTATACTCCTTTTTCAATTTTATGCTCGGGTATAATTCTTTCTTGTGTTTTGTAGGTTTTCAAACCATTTTGCTCCAAAGTTGACCATAATTGAGTGTAATTTGACTCCCCATAGACATCTCCAAGTCACCTTGCCTGCAGAAAGAAGAAAGAACAGACGATGATCAAGACATAGACGTCTACAAACTGTCCATGGCGAAGGCATAACTGCTAGACTATTTGTTTTCCTTCATCGTGTGGCTGAGGTTGATTGTGTTTCTCTATAAATCAAACCATTTTCAGAGCACAAAGTAAAGAACACAGCAAAGAAGAGAACTATTCCCTCTAGTTTTTCATTCCTTATCCATTTTTTCTAAGTTTAGTTTAGACTTTTAGTGGTTTTAAAGAAGTGCTTGCCATTTTGGAGCCCTTGCGAAATTGGAAAACCCTTGAAGGATCTCCAATTGGGCTAAGTTTTCTTCTCTCAAAACTTTATTTAGTTTTGTTGATTTGAATATGCGTGAGCAGTTTTCTCAATCTAGGGATTGTTAGCTAAGTATTGATGTCGGAAACTTTTATCTTTATTTAGTTATTCTTGTTTTTGATTGGGATTGGTTTAATTCTATCTTGTGTGTGTAGTTCTTGTGATTGGATTTTGGCCAAATTCATTCGCTAATTATAAATAGTTAAGTGAAGGACTGTAAGGTGAAACTTGCTATTTGATTGACGAGATAGGACTTGATTTAGCAATACTTGAAAGAGTTTCACTTGTTAAGAGAACTTTTAGTGATCAACGATCTTTAACGTAGGCTAAACAAGGGCATTTGAAAGAATGACTTCTTAGTTTAGGCAATATAGTTTGTTTCCAAAGAAGATTGAATTCTATATGCGATTGGACTCTTTAAATCCCCCATAATAGATCAACTACATCTGTATAAGGTGAAACAATTCCCTAGATATTTTTATTTGATTGAATTCTTTAAGTAGGTTATAGCTTTATTTAAGCTCTTAATTGAAATTGCTTGCTTAGCACTTTTAAAGGATAAAACTCAATAGATTGCAATTAGTCTTCGTGGGAACAATATCTTTGCTACACTGCAACACTCGTGCACTTGCGGTCATAGCAGTAGTACTATCAAGTTTTTGGCGTCATTCCGGGAACTAGATTCGTAGATATTGAGTTAGCCCTTAGAAATTGACTAAGCATTTTTATTATTTTCGTTGTATTTTTTTATTTAAGTTAGTAGTTTTCTTACTTATGTTGTAGATTTCTCCTTTATATGCAAAGTCCCTTTCCATTTGAATTTGATCCAGAAATCGAAGGACCTTTCGCTCTAGAAGGAAGAAATTAAGGGTAAAGAGCAAAGACTTAAGGCTCAATCAATTTCTTCACCAATGGCAGGAATAGGAGGTGCCCAAAGAAGGGCATTATCGGATTTTGTTAGGCCAGAGTCCAAGGCATTTCCTTAAGCATCGCTCAGCCAAACGTAGAAGCGAACAACTTTAAGCTCAAACCAGTGCTTATATCCATGGTACAACAATCTCAATTCAGAGTCACCCCTCTAGAAGATACAAACTTATACCTGTCGGTCTTTTTAAAGGTGTGTGATACACTAAAGCCAAACAAAGTTTCTACCGATGTCATCTGCTTGCGCCTATTTCCCTTTTCACTTAGGGATAAGGCGAGGGCATGGCTTCACTCGTTGCCTCCAAGATGTATAACGACATGGGGTGAGCTTACGAAAGCCTTTCTTGCCAAGTTCTTTCCTCCGAGTAAGACGGTAGGCCTGCGGAATCAAAATTACTACCTTCTCTCAAAAGGAAGATGAGACTCTTTATGAAGTCTGGGAGCGATTCAAAGATCTTTAACGATTATGCCTTTACCCTTATCTTCAAAGATGGATGATTGTGCAGACATTTAATAATGGAGCCACCTAATCATTGACGTCTACTATTGAAGGCATAGCAGGAGGTACCCTTTTGAACAAAACTGAAGATGAAGCATACAATCTTATGGAAGCGATGGTCGTTAACAACTTCTAATAGTCATCTGACAGAGCCCAACCTACGCAGGTTGGAGCTAAGCTAGAATTAGATGCTATTTCTATACTTTGTTCTAACGTTGATGCTATGTCTCAAAAGTTAGAATGCTCGAATGTTAATTCTGTTAGTTTAAGTAACCCTTCCCCATCACGTGATATATGTGTACCGATTGTTCATTTGACTGTGCATTATCAAATGCGTAGTTCTTTTGCCTAAGATGTAAGTGACCATGTCAATTATGTGAACAATTGCCACCTTAAACCATCAAATGACCCTTTTTCTAGCACATATAATCTAGGTTGGAGAAATCACCCCAATTGCTCTTATAAGTCTAATGCCCCATTTATTCCCAAAAAAATTTTAGACCACCCCCTGCATTTGAAAGATTGTCATGTCCTCGACAAGCACCTCAAAATTTCCAACCTAGAGCCTACGATGGAGAACATGCTTTTGGCTCAACAAAAGCAAGATGAGTACATTGAGCAATTGGCCTCTAAGGTTAATGTGCTTACTGCTCACAGCAGGAGGTTGGAAGTCCGAATAGCTCAACAAGCTATGTCTTCATCTACATCTCCAGGGAGACTGCTTAGTAAACTCGAATCTAAACCGCCATGAGCATTGCAATTGCATTATCTTAAAAAAAGAGTTAGAGGATCCTGACGACATACCACTTAAGGAGGGTAGAGAAGTGATCATGGCTGGGAGTAAGGAGAGAAATGATGATGACAAATCCATAAGTTTACTGCACTACAACACCTGTGTGCTTGCAGTCGTAGTAGTAGTCCTATTAATAGGCTAAGTGAATCAAAATTAGAGATTGAAGTTAAACTAATCTGCTGTCTAATCTAATGATAAATAATCAAGGAATTTAATCTAATCCAGTAATTTTTCAACTCAATTATTAATCAAGCACAACTTCCTTAGATGGGTAATTCCAAAACAGATAATTGATTTATCAAACTTCTCTTTTAAGGTGGAATGAAATTATTAAATTTAATCAGCTACAATTTCTCAAGGGCTTTTGAGTAATCTAAGATAATCAAGAACATGATTATGAAATTTAGGGGCTCCTTAAATGGTGAGTCTTTTTCAAGATTCCACACATTTAGGCCGAATCTTAATTTTCCAACATCTAGTTTCACCTTTCATTCTTCACCAAATGTCAAAAACAAGAAAGAAATTGATCAAGTTGCCTATTAGCAAATCAACATCTAAGATTCAATACAATAAACCTAACAAATCCAAAGCACTTTTAGTTTAAAATAAGAAATAATTCAATAACAAGAATTCAATTCAATTCTAAGATTAACAGTCCAAAACTTAACATAAAAATCAATAATAATTTGAAAGCATAAAAATCTAAAGAGAAAAGAGAAGAGAATGGAGAGGAATTGCTCAGCCGATGCATGCTTGCAGATGCAAAATTGACCCAGAACCCTTACAAATCATCACCTTCAACTTGCTCTTAACTCTCTCTAAATCTATATCCTAATCTAATCGATAAAATTGAAGAGAGGAAAATGGAATGATGGAGATGAAATGAGGTTGGAAGTAGCCCTTTTATTATTCTGTTGCCAAAACATAAAAATTGCCCAGAAGTCAAACACCGCGAAGAAAATAAGTAGCCTCGAGGAAAAGGGAGCCACCATGGATCATGGGCACCACCACGGACAGACCGTAGTGGCCTCTGGTCACACTGCTTCTCCATTTTTGTTCAACTGCTTCTCCTAGAACCTTCTGGGTCATGGCATGGACCATCGTTGCTCTGTGTTGGGTGTCTTTAGACCTCTTTTGTTATCTACTTTGATCCAGAAAGCCTCAAAATCTTCATTCTACTTACATAACTTGGCTCACAAGGTCAAAATCTGCAAAAACTCTAAAAATAAACGAAACCAAGCGTAATAGTAGAAATAAGGGCACGAATCGTACAATTAAGCGTATAAAATCCCCCAAAACAACTCCCAAACACTCATAAAATCTTATGCAAATACGACATTCATCACTTCCCCATGCTTAAGCCTTTACTTGTCATCAAGCGAACACTGAATAAATCTAACAAGGGGAGATGCATCTAGGTCTCAAAATAAAACATAACAACCTCCTTAAAGTAGGCAATTCATAACATATCATAGGCAAGGATAGCAATTAATGGCAACCCTAAATAGCGCACAAGACAATTCAAAATCGGAGGAAGGTAGACATTTTCGAAGAAGTATATAACCACAAGCAAGATATCAAACTTGACCACCCCTAAAGAACCACAAAGTGCATCATGCAAGCACATAGAATTATAGAGCAAAACAGACTGATAGAGCCTCACTTTTGGAAAATGTTAAACACTCTCACTTGTGTGTAAAATATAGCATAGGCTCACTCAAGACTTATTCCAAAGATGCAATCTACTATATGCTTAACAAGACTAAAATTCTGCATCACTAAAATGTGCACACAACTATCAAAAGGACTTTATTGGGTTGTAATGTGGGCTAAAAGGGTTAAGGTAAGGAGTAAACTAATCAATTTGGGCAATGTGGAGCTAGGAAGCCAAATACCTAAGAAGACCTCGACAAGGCACCAAGAAACTATATAGTTTACTAATACTCCAAGGCCCAACAATACATCAAGCATACCCGAATAACTCAAGTAGAAAATAAGTTGACCAAGAAGGAACATAAGCTACTTTCATGTCCAATTGATGGAGACCATCATGAACGGCCCAAAGACCATCAAGCCCAGCCCAAG
>NCQV01068291.1:11087-27317 GCA_002740545.1 Lophocereus schottii
TGTCTTTTTTATTTTGATTCTCAGTTATTGTTTATTTAGTTTTAATTTTTCTAAAGTAAGTAGCTCAGAATTCTTATGTTCTTATTTTTATGTTTAGAATTTATATTTGTGATTTTCTTTTTGGTTAGTTTCATTTTTTTGTTAGGCTATAGATAATTTTCTGTGGGGTAAAAAAAAAGATAAGAAAGAAATGGAAGTTGTGAACAACACTGTGAATAGCACTTTCCAGTTAGGTTAAAATTGAATAAAAATTCTGTACAGTTTTTTTATTTCTTCATTTTACGTTTTGATTTTTCTATGCAAATTCAGTGCTTATTTTTCTTTTTTGATACTTATGCAAGGTGCTATATATTTTTTAGAATCCAGGAGAATTTTTGTGGAATATTCTGAAATTTTTAAAATTTCCTGCAATTTTATAATTCTATTTTTGTGCAACTTTTAAATTTCTATAATTTTCTTTTTTTTTGGCATTGATTTTTGGTTTGAAAAAATAAAAAAAATATGTGCATGTCATGCTTCATTTTCCTGAATTTTGGGTCTATATAATTCTAAGTTTGTAGTTTTGTTAGATTTGCTATTTACTTTTCGTTTGGGTTTTTATTTTTGTTTTTGTTTTTTTTATGTTTTCATGTTAAAAACAAAAATCCAAAAAAAATTAGAAAAAAAATACTGAAAAAAGGAGGTTTCAAGAATGCCAGTTTTCAATTTCTTACAACTTGAGCATAAACCTTTTTGGAGCTATTGATTGAGACATAATGATTATCATGCACAATTGAATCAAAATTTTAAAAAATGGAAAATATGTGATGTAATTGTTGTGGGTTTGAATCCTAAATTCCGGGGTTATATTGAGCCTATGTGTCTTAGAGGTTTATTAAGAACTGTTGTCTGAAACTTAAGATGAGGGTTGGAAGTTTTTTGAAAAATTAGTTTGGGATGCTTATGAGTTTGAACAAACTAGAGGGACCTTAGGATATCCTACTCATGACCCATAAGTTATTCATGTTAATTCTCACCACAAGGATCACTTTATGGACTCATATGACCATCTATCTTATTCTTGCGTGCATCTTATTTTGTGTGATTATAGTGGGTCTTTTGATCATGGTGTGCATAATTGTCCTTACAGTGATTATGTTGATGCTTGGTGTGTGAAACTCCCAATGGATAACATGATAGAAACTATGAAGCTAAAAGTTTCTTAATGCTTTAATTGTATAGGGGGAATAATAATTTGTATGAGTGTGGCTCTAGTTTATGATTTCCTAGACCTGAAGTTAGTCTTTATGTTGATGCTTGGTGTATGAAACTTTAAAAGTCAATTCACAACATAACAAATAAAATGATAGAGACTATGAAGGTTAAAGTCTCTCAATGCTTTAATTGTATAAGGAGAATAATAATTTATATGAGTGCCACTCTAGTTTAGGATCTCCTCTACCTGAAGTCAGTCGTTATGAGGATTTTGAGCCCTCTCGTCTTACTACATCTCATTTACATAATGACATGCCTTTGTCTAACCTAGAGTAAGAGAATGGACTTTCTATGTCTCTATGCCCTAACCTTGCACCTGAACTTAGCTCACATAGGGACCTCACTTATCATGTCTCAATTATTTCCAACCCACCTAGCCATTTACCCAGTCTTTCGAGTTTAAGGAGGGTGAAGAAATTGAGAATACTAGTGAATTGGGAATGAGTAGTTCAAATAAAGGTGAGCATCTTGATGAGTTAGAAGATACTTGTTCACATAAGTCATGTGAGGAGGAAGTTCAGCGCAATAGTTTAGAATTTGATGATGATCATTTCATTATGGTATATGAGTTTTTTTCATATGGGTTTGGTATTAATTAAGGTCTGGATGTAGACTTCTGTGTTAAATATGAGTCATTTTCTTTTGGCTATAGAATTACTGATCATCTCTTTAAGCCCTCTAAGTCTACCTTTCCTAAGTCTGAGACTTTTATGCCTAAGAATTTTGATTAGAACAAACTCTTGAGCATATTAAAAGAGGCTTGAGGACAAGGACCCACTAATTCGCCCAGACAAGCCAGATAGCTCACTCATGATGATCAAATTGGTAGGCTAAACACCGATTTGTTGGCTAATTTTAAGTATATCGGTCTATTTTATAATTGGGCCCAACAATTTGACAAGTTCAAAAAGGTTCATAATTGTGCTACATTGATATGGTGAATGTACTCATTCTGGCTCCAACAATCTGATTTATAGTGTTTCCATGTGATTCGGAGTTTTTCTTGCGTGTCTGGTAAGTTGCTATATGCACTAATGGGTTGTGATCTGAGTAGTAATTTTTAGCTTGATATGGAGTGATTTATGCTCCAACAGCCTGTATCGAAAGCAGATTTTAGAAAGCTGCAGCTTAGGTGTGCTTTTGCACATAACTTGGTATAATTGTTCCTCTCTATCTTCTCTTTTACTTTATTATTATTTTTTGTATATATTTGATGCCTTTTCTTCTCTTTGTATATATGTTTTCCTTTTTGATTTTTAGTGTCTTGTCTTTTTCATCCATTTTGAGTCATATTTTTCTTTTTGCATATTTCTTTTTCTTTTTAGTTTTGTCTTTCTGTTCACTCTCAATGAGGACATTGTGTGATTTTGGTATGGGCATAGGGAAACTATGTTCAAAAAAATATGAACAAGAAAAGGTTTAAAATAAAGATAAAAAAGTTGTTTATTTTGTTCTAGGGAATATTTGTGCTACTTCAATGAACTATGTTGTCTTGTACCCGAGTTATTAAGTTATTTATAGATATGGTGTGAACGATAGAATTTAATCCAAAGTGTGATATTATACACCATCATAACTCTTGCATTTTTAATGCAAGTTGTCTTGACTTTAACAGATAACCTGTGAGATTTTGAGTTTTTAAGACTAATTCAATCATTTTAGTCTCATATTTTCTTCCATTTGGGTCTCTTTCAGGATTATGTCTTTAGAAGTTGATATGATTCTCTTCAAAATCACATTTAGCATATACATTATGAAAATATGATACAGACATTCTTTACTTTGTGAAACACATTAGCAAAATTGCTACCTTGAATTTGATATTTTATCCTTTACTAATCCTTTTGAGCCTTTTTACCATTTTCTTTTGTTGTGAACCTCCATTTTATCCTTGGCCAAAATACATTTCTTATACCTAGGCCAAGTCTAGTGGAGTAACAATTAAATATTGAATATTGGTTAACTTTTGGGTGGTTATTTTTGGTTCACTTGGTGTGGTCAGAGGACCATATTAACTTGTTTATAAGATTTTCCTCTCTTAATTATGCAGATCGCTCTATTAGAAAATGAGTTGCGTTCTTACATGTCATTCATTCATTTTTATTTCAAAAAAAAGAGAAAATGAAGAAAAAATTAAAAAAACAAGAAAGAAAATACAAAAATTTGAAAAATCTCAAAAAGAAAAAAAAAAGTTTTGTGAATAAGAATGTTTGGTATGGTCATTTCCAATGTTTTCTTTTGAGGGTTGTGCCTTATCCTTATTTTATCATAAGTACTGGGAGAGTGTGTAGCATAGTTGATGGAAGTGTATAGTTGCTTATTAGTCACTTAGCTTTTAGCTCCTCATTTCTCAAATCATTTGTGCCTCTGTTACCCTTAACCTTTACCTCTATTACAACCCTATATAGTCTTCTTGATTATCATGTTACATTGTGCATCTCAGTAGTGGAGAATCAAAAGTCCTAACAAGCCTATGTTAATTTGTATCATTGGAAGAGAATTGAGTTAACCTTATTATATCCTAACCATATAAGGAGGAGTATTCCACTTGTCCTTAAAGTGAGGTTCTACCGATCGAGCTTGTTCATATTTTCTAAGTGGTATGAAAGATGGTACGTAGATGTCATCAATGGGGACCAAGAATTTCTTAATGTGTACATTGTGTTTATGTATGATTTGATGCCTAAGTTAGTGGGGTGATGTGATTGGTTGGAATGTATGTATATCTTTCCTTGGTATTGTATATATGAGTTTTATGAAAAAACCAAAAAGATTTGTGCTGTTGTGTTTGGCTTCATTTCTCTTTTCTTTTAAGATTTTATAGATATATCTTCTGCAAACCTTCATTAGACCATACTCACCCACTAAAGGGTAGTCTTGGTGTTTAAAGGACTTGTTGCATATACTAAGTATAATCGTAATTCCTAAGAAAGTGAGTTAACCTTTTCATTTTTCTTTTTTTGGGGTTTTCAATTTCATTTTACCCGAAGACAAGCAAAACTTAAATGTGAATGTATTGTTCAACCCGAAATTGTGACATTTTATACCCTTAGTTTATTTAGTATTATTTATGCTTGTTCAAAATGATAAAAAAAATCTAAGCATAATAAATTCCTAATTTTTGTAAATGATTTTTTATGGAGTTTTTAATCTCTCTTGTCTCTTATTAGGCTGGATTAGAAGAGGAGAAATTGGACAAATTAATGTAGCTCAAGTTAAGCACTTCTTTCCTCTTGCCAATGCCTAGAAGACCCAACCAGCCCACTCTTCTTTCTTTTTATTCGGCCGAGCTTTCAATGTTTGTTCCAACTTTCTTTGTGCCCGTCCTCCCCAGGGCGGGTCACATGACTCGTGCACCTAGCCCCTCTCTTTTCTTGCACTCCCTCTTCTCCTCCTCCCATCACATGTCACTCAAACCCCACTTTTATCTTATTTCCCCGCCTCTATTTTCTAGTCACATGTATAATTCTCCCGTACTCTTTCTCTCTCCTCTCTTGTTCTCTGTTTCTTAACTCACGATATATTCCCTCTACCCATCCGTTCGTTGCTTCATCTTCTTCTTCTTCACTCATTAATTATCATCATCAGTTACCATCCGTTACCTTTATCTTCTCTATCGTCATCATCTCTCCTCTCATTAATTAGACATTGAAGGTCTAATTTAAGCACTTCATTTGGTAGTTACAAGCTTGGCTTCAATTCAAGAATTGATTGAAACAATCAAGAGCTTGGGCATAATTTTGGGCAATACTTAGAGCAAGGTCGAAGTAGCAACATCATGGAGTAGCGTTGAACAACATTTCTTTTTTTTTTTTTTTTTTTTTTTTTTTTTGGTTCTTGTTCTTCAATTCTTGTTCTTGTTTTCTTTCTTTGTTCAGTTTTACATCCAGATTCTAGGCCTTTAAACTTGTAATTGACTTAAGCTTTCTTTAGTTCGAGTAACAAATTTTAGTTTTGAGTGAGGAATCTACACGTAGTTGTTTGGATTACAGTTTTGATTAAACATGACAAATGGGGCATTCGGTTTAAGTAAAGTTTGGGTCGGGTCATGTTCCAAGTTAAGTGGTATTTCGGGTCAGTTCAGTTTGGGTCGAGTGAATTTCAGCTCGAGTTGACTTCGGGTCAACTCATTTTTGATCCAATACGTTTGTCATGCAAAAATAAGCAACTTTGTAGAAAATTTTGGTTCGGGTATGATTCGATTCGGATCAATTTGGGTCTCGGGTTCACTTTCAGGTGAGCCTATTTCGGATCGGGTATGGATTTGAATCATTTGGTTTGGGGTTCGAGTCTCGCGTTAGTTTTGTCAGTTCTAGTTCTGACCTGGGTTTTCTGTATATGATTTTGAGGTTCCATTTTTCAGCTCTAGGAGTTTGCTCTATTTCTACTAGACAAGTTTCGGTTTCTACTTCATCTTGTGGCTCAGTGTTGTTATTCAATGCTATTGACTCTATTCGAATCCTTGACCACTTCTTGTTTTCATTTTAGATTGAGGTTGAAAAGGGTTTCAAAGTGATGAGTTTGATCTCAATTTTGATTTTATTCATTCAGATTTGCTTAGATTATTTTGTTTTTAGTTTATGCAAATTCAATTTTGTTTCATTTAATTTTGCTAGTATTGATGGTTATTGGTATTTGACGGATGTGAACTTCATCTAATTGTCTAGATAGATGCTGTTTTCTGAAATCTAATTAGTTTGACATATTTGAGTCAAACTAACATAAATTTTAATCACATCTCTGATGATGACACCCTCAAGCACTATGGCAATAAAGCCATATGCTTGCGGAAATCACAATAGTTGTTCATGAATTAGGTACCATACAAATGCTTTCTCAATTCGAATAGCAGTCTTTTTGGTCCCCTAGGAAATTGCTCCAAAATTGATCTCAAAGTGTTTGAAAAGTTTTGTTCTTAGATCATGTTTATGGACACTTGGTACCCTTTTTAAAATTTTTTTAGAAGCACTATTGATCTGATCGAGTGAGCTAATTAACTTGAAGTCTCAATTATGATGAATTTTGCTTCAGGCCCTATTATGCTAAAAGTTAGATTCTCGAAATCGAAAAGAGAAGTCAATCACGTAATCGATTATCTAATGGCAGGCCCATCCCCACTTCTCCTTCTCCCTGTTCTCTCTATGGGCATGTTCTTTTCAACTCATGATAAGTGCTTATTATTAGCATTCTTTATATTTCCACACAATTCAGTATTGTCAAGCATAATTTAGCATCATTTAGCACAATTCAAGACAATTAAGCACTTCAAAAAGTACCTAATTGATTAGATCATGATCAAATCAAATCACCTATTCTTTATCAATAATTAGGCTTATTTTTACTAATAATGTAAATATATTTGTTGGTATTAGAATGAAATTGGTTTAAAATTCAAAAACAATTTAGATTATGTGACGAAATAAGATATTTCACACTTTTAAGCATAAGATAAAAAATATTAATATTATTATAGCGATAAAATGCATATTATTTGATGAATTATTATATTTTATGAATACATAGACGTATGATATTTTTGAGTGTAAATTTAAATCTGCAAGCACGCGACTTTTATCGTAGTATCTGAGGGTTGTCTCCTTAGGGACAATGATGAAATTCAAGTCACTAAAGTAATCTACACTATCATATAACCAAATCAATGAAACTTAAACAACTAAAATAAACTATAACTAGGCAACTACAATCCATCCAATTAAAATTAAGCATAATAATCAATCAAAATAAACCTAAGTGGAAAGGAATCATATCTAGCCTTAATGTCGGCCATCATCATATTAACCAAGCAAATGGAACAATGATCGAACCAACATTGAGCAAATTCAAAACTCACAAATCAGAATAGGCATGACAACCACCTTTAGTAGATGTTCATACTCATCCATATCATGAAATCACAACCCCAACTCCTTAGAATATTGAACCAGTAATTTGACATCATCTATAATTGACCTCAAACCTACAAGTAATAAATCAACCATAGTGGCTTGTGACAGAACCTAAACCCAGAATAGCTCTCACCTAGAACAAAATATTGGGAAAAACAGAAATTGAAATAAGGAATCCAGAACAAAACTAGATAGAAAGCAAGAGTAATGTGAAGAGATTAATAGTAGAACCTGATGTCCCAGCTAGTAGCTCGATCAAGCTTCAACTAAAGTCCATTAATGGAGGTCCCAAACAAACAGAACAAAATAGAATAACCACAGAAACAGGGAAGGGGAAATTCGCAATTTATCAAACATAAAGTACAAAACCTGTTCAGGATCAAGCTTAAAATCCGAGATTAACCAAACAAAGCAAAATTAGCTGAAATTGCAAGCTACAAACGGACCTAATACTTGAAATCAGAATAGATGAAACCCTAAATCACTAAAATCGAATTCGAAATTGATCCTAAAATTATCTAAAGCTGGAATTAAAACTAATTAAGCCCTAAGTAAAACCTAGATTACCTCCCTTTTGCACCGCTGCACTCTTCAATTTTAAACTCGAACCATCTGGGGGTAGGGATGGTGGATGGGGATGTTGTGCTGGCTATGATGCGAGTGGAATTCGGTGTAGCATGGATACATGAATGAGGGTGGGGATGATGGAGGTGTTGGATGAGGATTGGGGGGGGGGAGAGAGATGAGATTGAGATGAAGATTAGAGCGCAGTTGTCTGGTTCTTGGGGTCGAGAGAGCCAAGAGGGGAGTGAAAATGAAGTAGAAATTAACAGAAGGGGACATGGGCACGTGACTGGGGCGTGAGGAGCTGGTTAGGAATTAGGATTTCGTTTTTCCTTTTTTTTCCCCCTTTTCTTACTGTTGATGGATAACAAAGGTTTGGGCCAATGTCTTGAGCTGCTAATTCGCTCCATCGTTAATGGCCCGATTCTTCATTTTCTAACACTTTTCTTCATCTTTGTCATATTTTTCTGATTTTTCATCACCTACAAAATCAAATAAAAATCTAAAATTAAAGGTATCATAAAAATATTATATTTTTGGTGCAAACAATAAATTTATCATAAATTATGTAAAAACTGCATAATTATTTTAAGAATGTAATTGTAAACTGCCAATGAGATCCAATATATTCTAATATCTAATTTTTACATTATCTTCTGAATTTTAAAAAATTGTATTAGTTCCAATGAATCAATTCTGAGCTACCCTTGCAGATGACATTTGGAGTTCTATGGCTACATGAAAAGTAAATGATAAATTGTAGTTGTACTATGTGTGTTGTCATTTTAGTATTTATGCTAAGGATGTAGCAATTCTATTTCCTAATTTGTAATGTCGAATTCTAATTTCCTAGCAATCACTCACAAATGTGTGTTCTAGGTGTTTCCACTTATTGTTTTTTTTTAAAATTGAATTAATTATGCAATTCATTGCTAGGAAACAAAAATTATTGGATTAATACAAATTGAACGTATATTTTCCAATTATTTGTATATTATACATGTCATTTAAAAAACATCATTTAAATTTGATTTACAACAATCATATTATATAAAATACAAATAATTGGAAAATGATCATATTCTACCTCAATTTAAATAAATACGTATTTTTAAGTGCTCATTTTGGATATATGCGATAGTTACACAACTATATAAATATATTTCCATGCTTCATTACAATTAGCCCTTAAGTATGTAAACTCATTGAGCACCATTCAGCATAATTCAACACGTTTCAACATGAAGCAATATGTTTCAAAATGATTCAGTGTGTTTAAGCATGTTTAAGCATGATGCAGTTTGTTTTAGCAATAAACACTAGTAAGTACTTATTATAAGTCCAAAACGAGATGCCCATAAGGCCTTACCCCTTTGCTTCTCTTCTCTTCCTCGACCTCTTTTCTTGCTCTCCTCAACCCTTCATTCTCTTTCAGAAGCAAACCAACCCTATTGAAGAATCACTACCTAATTTGGAAGTAATTTGGATTGACATAGGACTATTGCAATTGAAGAGAATGTGATCTTCTGGTACTTTGGGCAAGAGCAAAATTGTAGCAATTTATTGAATTGTTTTGATCATGGGCTTTGATTTGTTCATTGCTAATTAATAATTCTTTCTATATCAAAGCATTTGCTAATTTTAATGGGTTGAGGTATAGTTGCTCACCGGTCAGATATGCTACCAGCTTGGACCGAAAACTGAATGCGGGGAGAACTGTGGACTGTGATTGGATTGATCTAAAGCTGCTCCAGATAGAGATTGAACCGAGGAAACCAGTACTAGACCAAGCATGGATTTGACAATTTTGAAGCATTACGTTTTTGAGCTAAGTTGGGATGTGATGTACTTTGAAACTTCTATAACATTAATAATGATAATTATGATAACGATAATGAAAACATATAATAAAGATAATAAAAGGGATTAAGGCCATATTCACTGCATTCTTCTTAATGAGCCAGAGGGGGGAAAAAAAGAAAAGTTCTTCAACCTCATTAGTTTGTGAGCAAAGTTCATTAAACTTAGATATAGTACTACGTTATACATTATTAATATAATTAATATAGGAATATTATTTTTCATAACTAAATCTTGTTTTCCACACTCCTTTATTTATCTGTAAATACCATGTTAACCTTAAGCCCAAACATCCGACTAACATTTCTCAAATACTGTAGCATATCTACAATATATCCTTTTTCATTCCTAGAAGTAGTGGTGATGAGATAATCGTCACAGTTTTCGTGTTCTCAAAGTCATAATTATCCAAACCTTAAATGAAGCTCAATCTTGCTCACTATATGCTACATAATCCTGTATCTAGTATCCTAAAGTGCTAGGACGCCAGGGTTGGACATTCCAATTAAGTCCTAATTGTTAAGGTACAGTAAGTGTTAGCTTCTTTAAACCAATAATTATAATGGATGTTAAATATCATTTTAATTATTTGTTATGCTTTTATTGGATGTTAAAATTGTCCTAAACATTTTATTTTGGTGAGGATACTCTATTAACCATTGTTCATCATTTATTGTTATCAATTGCTCAATTAGGAAAAACTGCACATGTAATATTATTTATTTCTCCTCTAGGAGAGTCATCGTTCAATGTTGAGCTAGACAGTATTCCATTATTTCCTCTTTTTTATTTTAAATTTGAATGAATTTCCAAAATTGTTTTAACATGATTGAGTTCATTCTAAGACTGTATTCTTACTTTCTTGATATCATTATGTTTTTAAGGTGGCTTATATTTGCATGGTGAAGCATAGTAAATAGGGCCATTAACGTTACTTGGATGCCAAACTTGATGCCTAAACTTGCATGAGGAATTGAAGGTCATTGATTGGGTAGTGTTTAATTGGACCAAAAAAAAAGGAACTAAGAAACCACACTTGAATTCACCAGTAGACTAAAATTTAGTTAAAGAACTTCAAGATTTTGAGAGAGTTTTTGAGCGTAGAAAGCTTTGATTTTCATTCAATAAAAAAAGGCTATGTATTACAACTAATGGAGGAGGTATTATAAGCCTCGTTACGGCTCACTCAACAGCTAGAAACATGCCACAATAAGTAAAAATTATAAGTTGCTCTTGAAGTACAAGCTAGAAGAGGAAAGATGCAACAAGCGCTTGACATCTAGTGTTCCTGGGAATGAAATCAACTTAGGTGTTATGTAAGTCTAATTTAAAATATACCAGATTAACCTTCTTAGGTAAGCTAGAGATGCTAGAAACCACAACAAAATGAGAAAAAAATGCAAGTGGGTTGTTGGAATTTTATTGACCTGTCAAAAGGTAGTTTCCTCTATTCTCAAGTTGGATAAAAGAAGTCATGCCTGGATTTATTTAGGCACATCTTCATGTCCTAAACTCCTACAAAAGTCACCAAAAAGTTGATTAAGAATAGAAGTAAAGTTTGGCTTTGTGTGCTAAAATTGCCTAGCTATATCCTTAAGATGAACTGCAACCTTCAGAGGGACAAATTCTTGGCTAAAAGGTTGCAATTTTATTCATATGAAAAGCTAACTATTTGATACCAACCCAAATTAGACTCCAGATGAGATGAAAAATTTAGCTCAAAAGTTGGGAAGAAACTGGACTAATTTGATCCAAGGCTGTGAGCTATCTTTGCAAAATCAAGGCCCTTGAAATCTATGTTAGACTAGACATGATCATCATTCCACCCTTGACATGATGTTCTTAGCCTCAATTTAGTTGTTTCCTATAAAAATAGACTCTTTAAGAAATCCATAAAAGTAGGTCTTGCAGCTTCAAAGCACCAAAAATACCATGGTAAGAGATCCTCAAAACCAAATAAAATTAGCTCATCAAAGACAAAAGACATAGTTAGATCTTAGTTTATTGATGAAGTCTTGGACTTTGCTTGGGATGATTGCAACCCCAATACCATGCATCAAACTCGCGCACTTAGAAAAGATTTGTCCTCAAATCCTGATGGTTCAAATGCATACCTTACAACATAGACAAAGTACATAGGACCCAGGAGTAATAAAGAAGAGAGTATGATAGAATGAGCTAGGGATGATGCCTTCAAGGAACCTTGGTTTCCTCCACTTTTCAATATATAGAAGTTTTGAAGCACTTGGGGTTTGTTTCACTTGAATGATCGAATTCATATATGTCTGCAAAAACTCAAATATACTCATCACATGACTTAACAAGGCCACTAGACTCCAAGCACTTAGTTTTACCTCCTCCTTGAAAGAGAAAATTTACTTTCATCGTCACTAAACTCCAAGCACTTAGTCTTTACCTCTTCCTTGAAAGAGTGAATTTGCTCTTAATGAAAGTAGTATGATTAGTGAAGGATCATTGATTTGAATGTGTTCATTTGGCTCATTGCATGAATGATCTTCCTCTAACGATTATTCTTGGACTTGGACAAGAACCTCCTCTTCCTCTTTGGTGCCTTCTTTCAACCCATGCTAATTAGTTAGCTCTTCCTTGGTTTAGGCATAGACTTCCTCCTCCTTCTTAGCAGTCAAAGTGGGCTCAACGTCTTCTAAGGGTTCCCCTTCATTCGATAGACATTCGATAACCTCTTCCTTGCTTGATTCTACCAAGGCTAACTCTCCTCTTTGAGGTGAAGCTTTCTTTTTCTTGGCTTTAAGTTTCTTTTCATAATATCCCATTTCTTTAATACCCTTTTGACTCTTCAATTCTTAAGTCAGGAATGAGCATGTCCAATTCATACCTAATCTGACTTTTGAAGGACATCTCTAGGAGGTGTCTTCTTTAGTTTAGCTCGTGCAGGTGGAGCTAATCATTGAGAGTTTTGGTCAAATTATTGAATGGCATTTTTTAAGTTTTGTTGGATCTCAAGAACAGCTTAGTTAAACTTTCTAAAAGACATATCTTTGACTAGGGAAAGAAAGAAGACTTGGCTAGAGGCATTTTGTAAAGTTAGAAGTTTTCTTATAGATGGGAGTTTGTAGACACGAGTTTTCTATGCAGTTAACTGAAGTAGAATGATGATGAAGGAATAAAATGAAGAGAAACAACAACCAAACTATAACACAAACACAAACTCACAAAGAACCAAAGGTAGGCTCCAATGCCAATTGAAGCTTGGCAAACTAGGGTCATTGACTTTGCTTTGATACCAAACCTTATGGATAAACTTGCATGAGCAGTTCAATGTCCTTAACTGCATAGTGTTTCAAGTGGACAGAAAGTTAAATGAGATATGGCTTGGATAAGGTTTCCAACACCAAGTTTAAAAGGCCACCACCAAAGGGGTTAAAGATAACCTCCACACCTAAGGATAAAGATCCCCACTTGGACTCACCAGTAGAATGAAATCTAATTAAGAACTTCAAGATTTTGAGCTTGCAAAGCTTTGATTCTCATTCAACATAAGCTAAGTATTACAATTGAAGGACAAGCTATTACAAGCCCCTTTATAGCTCGCTCGATAGTTAGAAGCCTGCCATAATAAGTAAAAATTACAAGTTGCTCCCTAAGTGCAAACTAGAAGAGTAAAGATGTAACAAGCACTTGACACCTAGTGTACTTGGCTATGAAATCAACTTAAGTCTAAGTCAAATTTCAGCAGGTAAGCTGTAGATGCAAGAAACAATACCAAAATGAGATGAAATGTAAGTGGGATCCTGAAATTGTATTAATCAATCAAAAGGCAATTTCCTCAATTCTTAAGTAGCTAGGTGAAGTCAAGAAATCCCTCCAATTTTATTCAAAATATGTGACTAATAGTCTAGACCTCACAGAAATTATATTCCATAAATAATTTAGAATTCATGGATCCTTTGTTGGTCGTTTACGATAGCTCAATATTACTAACCTCTAGTTTCAATGTCCCTTCTTACAGAATTCAAAATCAAATAGTAGGAAAAATTTACTATAGATAAATATTGCTCCCTCAACGTTATAATAGGATACTCCACCCATATGATCAAGTCATCCAGGTCAGCCTATTACTCCAAAATAGAAACAAGAAGGAACTTTAAAAGGAAAAGGAAAACCAAACGTTAAAGTGACTCTGAAGAAATTCAACAATCCAAAAAAGAGAATAAATTACTCAAAAAGCAGCAATAGTATTATTATCAAAAAAAGAAAATTCATGTTTAGTTTCATCGTCCTTATCTGTAAATATGGACTTTGATCCTTTGGGGTCCTTGTTTCCAAGACCTTTTGACCAATATTCAAAAAAGAAAAAAAAAGGATTTTTCTATATCGATTCAAGGCACCCATCATGATCCATCAAGATTCAAGGCACCCAACATGCTTCACATGTTTTTCAAAGCCCTCAGGAGGGATTGTGAGAGTTACTATTCAAGCTACCATTCACTACTATTTACTACAGTTCACCATTTACGTAAGCAATTATGTTAAGGTACTACAATAATTCAAGCTAATATTCAAGATCAGTTCGAAGCCCTATTTGTATTTAGAAAATGGAGCCATATAATTATTATTCAACAATGTGGAAGTTCCACTTGGATTTATTCATATGACTATAACACACAACATTATTACAAAGGTTCTTCTAACTTCAACATTTTGAGTCTGAATCATCAAATCTATGATTATGTCATTCAATTTTAATGTCCACATGTCTTATGCTCATTAGGTTATGTATTACATAAATATGTATCTTAGCATTCAATGAAGGCATAAGCTTTTACACACAAACTTCTCATAAGCCATCCAACAATCCTAAGAAATGCTGAGAGCTTAATCTCCTTGCATAAAATTATCTAAAAAATCGCTTACACTTAAGTTTTTCTCGTCGAGCAATAAAAGTAAGTTTTATTCAAGTATCTATCTATTTATTTACATTTTGCAAGTGGTTTTCTCTTTCATTTAATTGAATCCATTTATTCTCGTTTTGTTCATTTTGTTACACACTAATCATGCCATTCGCTGCATAAATAACGTAAAACAATATATGAAAATAAACTGATTCAATCAAATGAAATAGAAAATAAATTTATGCAAATTAAAAATAAATAAATAGAATAATTCAATAAACTACTTTTATTGATTGATGAAAAAAACTTGAGTACAAAAGATTTTTTAAATAATTTTGTATAGGGAGATGGAAGTTCTCAGTATTTTAGGCTTATGGAAAAGACCTATGAGAATCTACGTGTAAAAGCTTATACTTTTGTTGAATGCTAAGGTATATATTTATAGGACAGATAACGTAATGAACCTAAGACATGTGAACTGTAAAAATTGAATGACAAAATTACAATCATAGCCTTGATGACTCAAACTCGAAATGAGGACGTTGGAAGAAATTTTGCAATAATGTTGCGTGCTATAACCATACAAATGAATTTGCGTAGTACTTACACAGTGTTGAATAATAGTTATCTTGCCATTTCCTAAATACAAATGGGACTTCGGACTAATCTTGAACAACAACTCAAATTATTGCAGTACCTTAATGTAACTGTTGACACAAATGATGAGCATTAGTGAATACTACTTCAATATTAACTCTAATAATCCCTCCTAGGGGACTTTGAATAACATGTGGAGCATGATGAGTGCCTTGAATCTTGATGGATCATGATGGGGATAGGTGCCTTGAAGCTGCAGAGAAAACTTCTTTTTTTTTTGTTTGAATATTAGTCCAAAGGCTCTTAAGACCAAGGACTTCCAAAACTATCAAAATCTATATTTACAAATGAGGATGACGAAACTATAAATTTTTTTTTTGATAATAATCATAAGTGCTATTGCTTTTTGAGTAATTTAATCTCTTTCTTGAGTTGCTGAATCTTTTTAGATTCACTTTCTTTCCTTTTGAAGTTCCTTATTATTTCTTTTATGGAGTAACCAGTTGAGCTGGAACGATCTAATCAGATGCATCTTATTTTGAATAACACTAAATATTTTTGTATAACAAACCTTTTCCACCATTTGATATTGAATTCTTTAAGAAGGGAATTCACTATGGGGGTTTGTCATATTGAGATATCTTCAATGACCAGCAAAAGATTCGTGGAATTCCAACTTGTTCATGGAATAGAATTTTTGTGAGATCTGGACAATTAGTAACAAATTTATGATTTTTAGACTTTAGCTGGCCTTGTATCTTGCATACTATCGAAGACAAACCACCATTCATAAAACCAAGAGGAAAAGGTTGTTCGAGATTTTGTGCAAAAATTAAAAAATCATGAACGATTAAAAGGTTGGAATATGAATGCGTAAATGCATTATACCAAGCATTTTCATAATCAATGTAATGGTAACCCAGGGGATTCAATGGTAGTGAAAATGATTTAAGTGTATAAGTAGTAGGTCAATCTTTGCTAGAGAGGACCTTAAAAAATTTCCATTTGGAATAGGCAATTTGATTGGGGCTGTTTTTATCTAGGATATGTTCATTCTCAATAAACTTGGAATCTACGAGAATGAGTTTATAACGCTGCCTAGTTTTTTGAGATAAGTGTGGTATGTACTAGCAACCTGGAAAGAATGTGTCTTTGATTAGGTTATTAAGGTGGGA
>NCQV01068291.1:27325-37333 GCA_002740545.1 Lophocereus schottii
GTGTTTCTCTCAATTTGGTCAGGATAAGATGAAGCATAAGGGGTGTCGAAGTGTATTTAAACATGTCATTTGAAGATGTTTGTTTTGAGGTGGAGATTGACTTAGTGGAAGCTTGGGCATAGGTTAACGAAGGGAAATCTTGACTTGGAAAGGCCTGGAATGAATTTTCTATAGGGATTAAATATCGCGAATGGTTTTACGCTACATCACATATTAATGTGTTATAATGAATTTTTCTTTCTCAACCTTTGTTTTGAGTCATATTGAGAGTTGTTTGATACCTGAAGGGATTTTTTTTGGCTAGAAATTTAAACAAAGAATTGTCTTTTATATCTCAAAACAGATTATTTTTGTAAATAATTTTGAAGAACATTTTAAAGATTTAAACCATTTTAACATGCATCTAAATTATCGAGTTTGAGTTCCGCTTGGAATGCTATCATAGATGATGTCATTTGAACTTGGAATATGCCTATCATTAAATTATCTCATTTTGTCAAGGCTGTTCTAATGACTTCAAAGGTTTTTGACTCCAATATTTTAATGAGCTTATTAGTAGTTGGACTTTAAACAATAAACTCTCTATTTCTTCCGACCTTGCAAATAAAGATGGGGTTTTTCATTATTTAATGTCTTATTTTAATTGCTCGAGCAAAGACTCATTGTCCTTTTGTATCAAATCTAATAATCTTTCATCAAGATCTTATATTCCTTCTAGTGTAGCTTCTTTATCTTTTCATATAATATCTAGTCTTTTCTTGAAATTGAAATTTTTCATGTTTTAGTATGTGTTTTGTCACTATTGACCTAAGCATATTAATTTGTTTGAATATGGATGAAGTTTGAAATAATGTTAAATTTGTTTTATATGCAAGTAATAACTTAAAGAAATAGTTTTTCCCATTATATTTGTATGGACTCCATACTAAATCTACTTTAAACAGATAAACTTGAGTAGTGAATGGGTACGAAGAATAACTTCTTCTCCAATGTTTCTTACTAGAATAAATGATTTTCGAAATAGTAGTCTTGATTACAAATGTAGGCACTTTTATACTTAATTTGTAACACGGTTTCATTAATGCTGTGAAGTCGTTCATTAGTTTTTTTTGGGGGGGGTAATATTGAGATGAAAGTAATCCTTTTTAATGCAATGTTGATCCATGCCTCTATCAAGAAGTCTACTGTTATAATTCAAAACTATCTTTAATTTTTAAACTAATGTAAACATACTATTTTTGCAAATTAATTTTATGAATAGCTAATACAAATTGTTGATCTACAGGTTCTTCTTAAGATACTAGGATATTATCTAATTAATGGAAGAAGAGCATTTATTTTCTAGTAATGCTATTCTTATTTTTCCCCAAACTCCACGAAAGCGGACCGATGCTGGAAGCTGTTGTCATTTTTGCTATTCTTGTTTCCATTTCAAGATCTTTAGTTTCAGAAGAATATAATTCCTTTTGCAATTCTTTGATTTGTTCTTTCAGAATATTAATTTCTATTTGTAAATCTTGAGTGTCGACACCTTTTAATATATTTGAAGTTTCATATTTATCAAATAATTTGATTAAACTTACATAAGGTGGAGGAGTTATTAAGCCTTCTCCAAGATAATATTTTTGAGTTTATTAAAAGATTCTTTTCTTAGTTCCATATCCTGAATTTTATCAATTAAATCAAATAAAAACTCATCTTTATTGGTGGTTAGAATATTAATACTATGACATAATCTTGAAGACTTATTTCCTGAAGATTCATATTTTTAATCTGATTTGATAAATAATTTCTCCAACCAAACAAGTTAAATGTTCTGATTGAACAAATGTATGTTTGGGTTCAAATGAAGATATTATTTTTTCTTGAATTGGTGGATAGTCTGCAAAATTTCACTTACTTTCTTTTTAACTTTCTATTTATTTGTCGTGTGTTCTAGTTTCCACATGTGAAACACGTTATTTTACCAGATATTGTTTTTGAAAATTTCTTTTTAGGACTTGATTTTTTGAAATTAGTAAGGGAATTGCATTGCCTTTTCTTATTTAATTTGTGCTCTTTTGTTTTTTTAATGGATAGAGCTTCTAATTTAGGAGCCAAGAGGCTTCATAGAATGATGCAAATCCTCGTCTTTTTGCAGTTTTATATGGGGAATCTGTTGCTTGCAATTTCAATTAATTGTATAATGCTTATCTTATCAAACGGTATTGTAGCTTTTCTTGCAATATCTCTAAGTTTATTGGATGTCCTTTGAGAAAATAATGAAGGAAATTGTGATATGAATTTTTCTTTCTGTATGATGGTCTGCAATCTTATCTTTTTAATAAATATGAAAAGAATGTATCGTTATACCAATTGTAATAATCAAGCATTGGATATTTAAATTTTTCAAAACCATTTTGAATGAGGAGTGTAATTTCTTAGGATTGCCTATAAAATGCATTGAAATGTTATGAATTAGAACTTGTCCAACATCATATTTCTTTTGATAGTCTATATGAATTCTCATTTGACTACAATCCTTATCAGCGAGATAGAAATCTCACCAAGTTTTTAATGTTCTTGTAAATCCAAGAGCTATGATATCACATGTTGTTAATTCATTAGTTAGTCTACAATGATAAGAATTATAGGCTATGTGCATTCTATGGAGTGCGGTGAATGTTTCACGTCCACTTTTTTTCATCTATATTTAATTAATAAATATAAATTCCATCAAAGGTTTCTATAGCTCATGCTTTACTATTTTCTAGTTGAAGGTCAGGTCGAATTGATTTGGAAACATATGAGAGTCATTTTTAGAGTACATTTTAGTTTAATTCTTGAGTGATTATCTATGAATCAGTCTCTATTTGAGAAAGAACGAATTCTACAATATTTATTGTGTTGCTTGAACTAGGAGTTTCATCCATTTTTTAAAATCTATTTTTGAAACCAAGGCTTACATTTATCTGGTAATTCTAGACTTATGGGGTGAGTTATCCTAAAATATAGCTTGACTATAGCATCTAAGAATTGTGGCTGTGATTTTGCTTCATCTTTATTTATATTAAGATCTTTCATTTGATCTATTATTGAGTCAATATAATTCTTTTTGGCTATTTGCTTTTAGTTGAGTAGACACCATGTTGACTTGCTTAGAACCATGTGTTTGGTTAGTGTAATTGTTTTGATGATAATTTTTTTTTAATATCTTCTAAATTGACTGAACTATTTTCTGCATTAGGTTTTCCTGTTTTGAAAGTAGTTGCTGGAACAAGTGCTTCAGGAGTGATGAAAACTATTTCTTCTAAAGTAGGAACAATAGATTGTACTAATTTTTCATTTTCTAATGTCTATTTTTAATCTAAACTTGTATTTGTATTTAACCTTTTAATGCTATAAGGGTCTGGAATATTATTTTCAAAAGCATAAATTGGAAACTAATATAAAGGAAGGAATATTTATTTCTATTCCTTCCATGAATAAATACCATACTTGACGTATGTGAGCTTGGGCATCTTTATTAGAGGAGGACAAAAACTATCTTTTTTGTCTTTGTTTTCTATTGAATTCAAATTCTTTCTCAAATAGTCTTTGTCTCTTATGAATTACTTGGATATGATGTTAATGGATGATGAAGGTCTCCTGGTTGAATGAGTTGGTGATCCTACCAAAGATGTAGTTTCATCCACTAGCTCAATGATGAGTGCTTTAAAATAAATTCTAAATGATTCATCTAGTTGAGTGTTTTAAAGATATTAATACTGAGATGATCTAAAAGGATGGAATAAGTATATCATGGACTATCTATGATTTCACTATAATTGGAAGGTGATCTCTTTTTTGTGTCTGACATTAAATCTAATAAGTACTCTACCAGCAGGTTATTCCATTATTTATTGAATATTCTTTTAATAAATATTTATAGGTGGCCTAATGTGTTGAATAATAAATTCTTGAGGTATAATAATTTCATTCCATTTTAATAATTTTGGAGTAAAAGTAGAAATATCATCTATTTCGGCTTTTAATGAAATTGTTTTGTCCAAAGTAGAGTGTAATAGACATTTTGGATCAAGATGTGAATATAACAACCTAAAGTAAACTATAAACAATTTCAAAATTTTGTGGAAGTCCCATAAATTAGATGCTTGTAATATGAGGGAGATGAATTCTTGAACTAAAGTGTCTAATATCCATGGATCAATTAAAACAATTGAAAAGTTTGAACAACAATTGAAATAGATTGCACCATTACATATATTTATTTGAACTATCGCTGATAATGAATCTTTAGATCTTATTAATCTATTATCTCCAAGGGCCATAAACAGAGGACAATCTAATCCTAGTTTAGTAAGGGGTTTGAGTGTTATATGAACCATCCCAAAATAAATGTATTTGCAAAATTAGAAAGTAATTTTACAGTTTGAAATTCTTCTTGCAAACTAATTGCCTCTTCATGTGGCTTTACTGAAAATGCCATTAAGAAATCAAAAGTACCAATTTGATAAATAATTTTAATTATTTGTATTGGAATTCTCTATTTTGAAAAATCAATACAACTAACTTCTTTACTATTAACTAAATTTAAATTTTACTATTACCACCAACAAGACTAATGTGACCTCATATCTAAGACACCATCAGAACTATGAATGCACAGTTAAACAGAAATTTTATACTCTATATCGAAACCACTCGGACCACCATTACTAGCTACCTAGCAATGGCTGACTAACAGTTCTACTAGGGATAACCAACAACTAACCAATGATACAAGAGCAAGACTTATACCTAAATATGAAGACTTGACTCTAATACCAACTGGGAGAAAGATTGTCTTGGAGATGGCAGATGGTATGAATAGTGGGTGAATGAAGTCAAACGAGACAAACGATAGTGAAAATAAATTTACGTAAATTGAAAATATATAGAGAGCATAATTGAATAAAACTTACTCTTATTGATTGATCTGGAAAACTTAAGTATAAGAGATTTTTCAGAGAATTTTATACAGGGAGATAGGAGCTCTCAGTATTTCTAACGCTTACGGGAATGACTTATGAGAAGCTCGTGCGTAAAAGCTTATGCTTTTGGTGAATGCTAAGATACATATTTTTAGAGTACATAACCTAATGAACCTAAGATATGTGAATGATAAAAAGTGAAAGAAAAAATTACAATCATAGCTTTGACAACTCAAATGTGGATTGATGATATTAGAGGAATCTTTACAATAATGTTGCATTTTGTATCCATATAAATTAATCCCTATGGAACTTGTATAGTGTTAAATAGTAGTTATCCTTCCATTTTCTAAATACGGATGGGACTTTGGATTGATATTGAACTAGCTTGAATTATTATAGTACCTTAACGTAATTGCTCATGTAAATAGTGAATAGTAGTAAATATTAACTTGAATAGCAACTTGAATTTAAACTCCAACAATCCCCCTTGGGGTTAGGGATGACAACGGGGTGGGTTGGGGGTAGGGGATGTCCCTGCCCTGTTCCCCGCTACGGGGGAAAAAGCTCTCCCCATCCCTATCTTCATTAGGGCCCCAATCCTCAACGGGAAATACCCACTGTCTTTGTAACAAGTTGTAGTCCATAGCCTAATATGCAAATTTCAAAGCCAAACCTAATTTAAATATAACACGACATTCAAAAATCCATCAAAAGTCCGATATCCAAACTAGAAATCAGATTCCAACACAAATACAAGTTTATAACCACCAAGTCTACAAGTTCAATACAACTCTTAATCAAGTCCAAAGTGAATTACAAAACCAAAGTGAAATAATATCTCAGCATGAAAGATAGTATTAGCAGCATTCCAGCAGGCAAGAATAGTCCAATTTTGAAGCAAACACCCTGTCATTACAAGGAAGAACCATTAAAACAAAATTTCCAAGAATCCAACAACATATACTTTCATTTTTCTTCATTTTTTTTGGAGACGATCTCAACATAAATAATTATAGTAGCAAACAAACATGGGAAGAAAGGGGTTTAGCCCTCGATAATTTACCTAGGTATTCTAGGCAATAGGATCATCATTATTCTCAACATCGGCATCATCATCAAAATAAGTACGACAATAAGATGTAACTTCTTCCCCATATAACAAAAAATATAAATAAACGATGAAAAAATGATCATAAATGATGGAAAATGAATATTAATATATGCTAAGAATATAGAAAAGCAGAAAAGTATACCTTTCGACTCCATTGAAGACCAAAGCTAATCTCTAGCACATATCAAAGCCTTTAATGCCTTTGGATGTCAGCAATTATGATGCAGAATTACAACCTCTCTCTTGTGCTAAATGTAGACTCAGATACGATTGTGGAAACTAGTATGGAATAGATGTTGTTCGTGCCAAAAATGTGTTATTTTTACACCTGATTTATGCTCGTTCTAATTATTATTTTTAGGTTTTTATTTGATTTTATTTTGTTTTGTAGGTATCAAATAAATGTGAAAAAAACGCAAAAAGAGATGAAAAATGTCGGAAATGAAGATTTGGGTCGAACTGACTCAAACCCGACTCGAATTGTTAGGCCCAACCTCTTCTTTGACCCAAAAGAAAAAGAAAAAAATAAATAAAAACAAAACCTACATAACCTAAACCCCGCTTCTCATGTGCAACTCATATGCCCAGCAAAATCCCCCCCATTTCTCCTTCTCTCTCCTCTCGGGTACCCAGTAAACCCAAAATCCCCCTTCTCCTTCATCTCACTCTATCATCTTCATTCTCTCTCCTTCGACCCCATCCATCCCCCCTCTCTCTCTTCGACAAATGTCATTGCACCATCATCTTCATCCCTTGTCCACCGTAACTCACGTAGCAAGTGCCAACACATCCTCAGCATGCTCATCCCACCATCCACATCAGGCTGAGATCGACGAACAAGAATTGAAGAGGGCAGAGTATAAATGGAAGGGTTACAGTGCATTTGAAGAATTTTAGGTAACGATCGAGGGTTTAGGTTAGGTTTAGTTCAAGCTTTAGGTTTAATTTTAGGTTTAATTTCATTTTAATTTCAGTCATTAGGAATTTAGGGTTTGTTTTCTTTGTTTGGATTTCAAACAATAGATCCGTTTCTAGCTTGTAACTTTCCCTAATTAAGCTTTGTTTTGATTCGGAGTATGCTTAGATGAATTTTGGACTGTTATTTCTGGATTTCACTTGATATAATTCTCAAACTTCACCGCCCCTATATGTTTCGAATTTCAGCTTCGAATTTGAGTGGAATTTGTGAATATGAGTTGCTTTAAGCTTTGATAAATGATTTGGCTTGCTAGTGGTAATTTTAGCTAGTGAGTAATTTCAAAATCTTCCCCCTTCCCCTATTCTTCATTTTAGCATTGGCAACGGTGCTCTACATGGTTGGTAAGCTTTGAAACTCGGTTCTAAGGTGTTAAATATGTTGATAGCTGAGCCAAGATGATTTTCCAGTAATTTGTCCTGAACTTCCATGCTGGTTTGTTTCAGTTGAAGCTTAGGTTTGATTCTGAAATTTTTTGTCTCAATTTTCTGCTTTCATTTTATTCATGCAATCCATTCCCTAATCCCTGCTGTTCTCCCAATTTGAATTGGCCTGATTTGTGCCTGACTCAAAAATGGGCACTGCATAGGAAATCTTTTTGGATTCCCTATACTTATTCTTTCGGGGGACGCCGGCCACCACCCGACCATCAATAAAGGCTGGAAGATTGGAGAATTGCGGGTGCCGGCCCTCCACTTGGGGGCCGGTTAGCTCTTCAGGGACGTCCCCACTAGATGAGCAAGACGACGATATAATATACAACAAACAGTGCTTCGAGGGGATACGAACGCATACCTGTAGGAGATGAAGATTCAAGGAACCTGGTAGAAGATCAGGATGAATGTTCAAGCCGACCTTGGAAGATACAAAGAGGCAGCTTGAGGCACTACAATGAACTTGAAGGCATAGTAAGAGATGAAAAACGGAGCTTCTCTCTCTAGAAATTACTTCTCTCTCTAGGGGTGGAAATGTGTGGAGAGCAAATGACCCTCCCTCAACGAATACTCACCTTTATATAGAGCAAAAACGTAGGACACACCTCCCGATAAAACTCAATAGGCACACTTATTCCCAACCGATGCCACGTGGCAACCTATCACCGCTACGTCACAAGCAGAAATTGAGGATCTCGTAAAGGAATGGGTCTCCAGATGCACTCCAGTGTGGTCAGCTGTTGTACGCCCAGCCTAAGGGGCTGGGTGATCTCGGGCACGGCCTTATGGTCGTTCGCTACACTCTTAGCCCCACTGGGGGCTAAGGGCCCGCGAGCACGGCCTCACGGCCGATCGCTACACTCTTAGGCCCACTGGGGGCTAGGGGCCATCAAGCACAGCCAAATGACCTGTCGCTACACTCTTAGCCCCGTTGGGGGCTAAGGATCCTCGAGCACGGCCTAACAGTTAGGCGCTACACTCTTAGCACCACTGGGGGCTAAGGGCCCTCGAGCATGGCCTAACAGTCGGTCACTACACTCTTAGCTCCACTGGGGTTTAAGGGTTCGCAAGCACAACCTCACGGCAGGTCGCAACACTCTTAGCCCCACTGGGGGCTAAGGGTCATCGGGCATAGCCTCATGGTCGTTTGCTACACTTTTATCCCCACTGAGGGCTAAAGGTTTGCAAGGACGGCCTCACGGCCGTTCGCTACACTCTTAGCTCCACTAGGGGCTAAGGGTCCTCAAACATGGTGAAGTGACCGATCGCTACACTCGTAGCCCCACTGGGGGCTCAGGGTCTTCAAGCACGATCTAGCGTCGGGTCGCTACACCTTTAACCCCATTGGGGGCTAAGGCTCCTCACGCACGGCCTAATGGTCGGTCGTCACGTCCTTAAGCACCCACAAGGGCCAAGGGACCTTAAGCATGGCTTCACAGCCTTTCATAACACATGAAGACAAGTAAAAGGGAAGTTATACGGGACCTGTTTTTATTACGGCAATCAAGCTAATACAAACAACAAAAGGGGGGCAAGATACTACTCTTTGTCACTAGAAGGGGCCGGCCTACCCAAAGCCCTCCTCCTGGCCGTCTCGGAAACCACGGACCTCCACTTCATCGGTTGGCTGATGAAGTTGCGGTCCCCTCAATGCATGGTCGACACAGTCCATCTAGACCTCAAAGGTTGACCACCTCAGACCTATTAAGGATGATTTCATACTCTCGGCCGTAAAATCATGCACTACACCCAGCTCGACCGCCTCATTGAGCAGCATGGCGTAGAAGGTTGTCTGTACTATTTCAGAGAGCTCGAAGTCAGCCGCCGCGCCTCGACCTCGGACAGCGAAAAGCGTGGGCATAAGACGTGGAAGTCTTCGAAAAGGGGGCCAGGTGGACATGAGGTGCTCCTCCAGCGCCAGATAAAGGACCCCCTCATGTAATCAGCCATCTCCCTCATGTTGTAGATAGGAGGGCACGCCATACTAACTAGGAAAATAGGAATACTGCTTGCTCTCCCTGTATTTTTCTACCACTTACCCTGGAAAGATGAACACTCGAGTAACCTATGTGGGAGAACGATGTTGTATTTATAAAGGAAGAATAGGGGGAGCTGGAGACGAGAGAAATTCCTAAGAGTCTAATGACCAATCCACCTCGGACACGTGTCCATCCAACCAGCATAAATTAATTGCAAGCCAAGTAAAGATTATTTAACAAAAATAGAAATGCAGTCTTTTATCATTCTCCACATAAGGGGCACAAAGGAAAGATAGGAGAAAATCCTAGTAGGAGGGGGTCGCGCATTCATAGGCTTAACGCCTTCCCCTGCGTGTCGTCATCCTAAGGGGAGGCCGCCTTCTCAGGGGCCAAGTCCTCATCTGTCGTTTCCACTCCCGAGCCCTCTTTCTGCCGACCGGCTCCTGAATTCTCCCCCAAACTGCCCTTTGAGCGGAATCGAGTTTTGTAGATTCGGTCACTAAATAACTAGATCCACGACTCGAAGGTAGGGGTGAGCAAAAAAAACCGAAAC
>NCQV01068297.1:0-18504 GCA_002740545.1 Lophocereus schottii
CATTATGTTTTGCCTTAACTTGCATTATTGATTTAGTGTGAGTTAAACTGTAACACCCCCAGCCCCTAAGGCCAGGAGCGTTATGTTTTCTTAACTTCTTACTTAAATTCTGGAGCGAAACGGACATAATTTCCTCTAAAAATTGATCGTTTCCAGGCTAAAAGTCTTACAATAAACCTCTGCAAATCAATGGAAGCGTAAAACATTTAAAAGAAGCTCAATGGCTACACGTCGGAGTTCATAACTCAACGAGCCACTCGCTCGGAGTACACCAAACAGAATAGTTCATTAATAAAGAATAAAAGAAAGATACAACTCAACGGTTACACAGCCGGAGTATTGGGGTTTACATCTCAAAACATAACTAACTTTAACAAGAAGACACCTAACTAACTAGATGGTTGGCTCATACGGCTATACAGAGCGACTTTCGTACCAGATGCATTACATGAACTGGAATACTTGGTTTACATACGTTTACAAACTAAGAATACATTATCTGACTTCATTAAACACGTAAGATCCCTTTAAATGGGCACACACGAGACCTTGCAAGCAAGAATAGATTCCATCTTGACATAGCTGACTCAACTTCTTCCTGTCATAAAGAAAACCTGGGGAAAAAGGAGAAAGAGTAGTGGGATGAGCAACCACACGCTCAATAAGTGTCCTCCGACCCCCTTAAAACCAAAACCGTTGCAGACAGTAATATCTTTAATAACACATATCACGTATTCATACTTTACTATATTATAAAGCATTCATAAAGTCCTTATGGAAGGGTTGCTAAACATAAACTTCATTTCAGCCACTCAAACATATTTCTAGGTCCCTTAATGACTAAGTTCCTTTAATAACAAGTAGTTAAGCACGTGAGCAAGCATCGAGGGCTAAGCATAGGGATCTTTCTTTTTATAACATAACCTTTTAGCATTCCATTTAAACTATACATGAAACATCATTCATATGATGTGCACATAAGGTTATCTCTTTTCATAATCATATTTTTCTTAGCTTTCATTCATATGGTATACATAAGGCACACACAAATTTCAAGTCTCATCCAAATCTCATTCATAGAGTATGCATGGAATATGATCATATGGCTTTCTTTTTCATGATCGTGTCTTACTTAGCATCTCATTCAGAAGTTATACTTGGAGTATTCACATAAAGCTTTATTTTCATTAGCATACTGTACTTAGATCTCATTCATATGATACTCACAAGCATCTTGCTTTCTTCTTGTGAAAACACTTTGCGGCTCGTTTTCATTAAAGGAAATCTCTTTTGTATTGGTCACATAACGACCCTTATAACTTTTCACATTTCATTCAACTAGCCTCTTAATGGCCCGTGAAACTTTCTTTCTTCTGAAATGCTTAAAATAGCAATATGCCAACTGCTTTTATTTGCTTATTAGGAAAATACATCTAGTATAAGATCATTACAGGGTGCTGATTGGGTGAGATCTATTCTCAACCCCATAGTGAGACCTAACGGTCACACTTAAGCTCTTACTCCCAGGACGACTACATATAACATATCGGACCATTACCCTCGTCAGGGTCTTTTGGGGTCTCTTAGTACCAGGACTTATCCCCTAGGCTAACATAATCATTCACAACATATTGTCCCAAGCACATTATCTTAGCCAATTGAAAGCGTATGGGCCATAACGACTAATAATTCTGCTGCCTCTCACAGCGAAATCTTTTTTTCACACATCGCACTTTCTTTTCAATCAAATTCTTTAGAGATTCCCGCGTTCAAGTGAGTTCACTTCCAAAACGAAGTTCGTATAGCTAAAATAGGCCATTGATTGCTAATAGTCATGGCTATTATTGTTTTGAAACACGAGAAACATCCTTTTTCAAAACAGTACCTTCACACACATAATGCATCCTAATAACATAAAAGGGGAGGAATTTGTACATAATACATTCAAGCACTTCATAATCATTTCAACAACACAATGAGCCACACACGGCCTCGCAATCCACACGATTGCGGTAATCACAACCCAGACTCCCTCCTCACGTAGCAACCGACCACAGGTCCTCGAACCACTCATAGTTCTACCTCAAACCATCCAACTACCATCTCGGTTTTCAGTTTAGTAAGCACAACATATTATCATGCGAGCTTATAAAGAGATGTATAATAAGGTTTATGCACTTCCCTAGGTAAGCAGCACCATCCAGCGGTTCATTATAGCATATATAAACACATACACATATATATCTATATTGCATCAACTTAAAGTAGACACTTAATGAACCGTATTAAACTAACAAGGCATGAAACTCGATTACATTCATGACTTACGTTTAGGAATTAAGCATGTCATACCCATGTCATTTTAAATTACTATTCAAGCATAAAATAACTACTTAAGCAACATTGATTCAAGGGTTTCGTTTATTGTATCGAAGTTACTATTCAGGCTAATTAAGCCAACTACGCCTCATATGAATCAAAGCGTTCATTCATTATATCGAAATTACTAAACATGCATACATTAACCAATTAGGCAAACATCGAATCAAGGGTTCCGTTCATCATATCAAAGTGACTATTCAAGCCTAATTAAACCAACTGAGAATAATATGAATATTCGTTTATTATATCGAAGTTACTATTCGAACCCATTTACTCATTTAAGCATAGTACGATTCTAGGCATTCATTTATCATATCGATGTTACTATTTGAACTTAGTTAGGTCATTTAAGCAAATTACTATTCTAGGCATTCGTTTATTATATTGAAGTTACTATTCGAACTTATTTAAGTCATTTATGCATAATACGATTTTAGGAATTCATTTATCATATCGAAGTTACTATTCAAGTCAACCCTTCAGGCATGCATTAACTGAACTCACTTGAATCGAATCTAAACATACATAACCCATTTCGAACTAAGTCTTCAGGCATGTATTCCATCTAACTTAACATGCATAGTTTCTCATTACGTATTTCATGAAATGAACTAAACCTAAGCTGACATGCATCATCGTTTAGGCTAAAACGTTTTCGAATCCACGAATACTTAGGAGGCGAGAAACATCCTCCTCATTCCAAGTTAGAGGTTCATTCGAGGGCTCTGGGCTCAACCTTGAGTGTTGGGGAAAATCCGATTCCTTGACCCATGCTTGCCGACCGCTCGACTAGACTAGACCAGACCACACCCAAATCTACCACAGTCACACGCCCAAACCCCCGCCAAACGGACCCCAATTCATCCAGGACTTCTCTCACTAGCTTAGGGTTGTGATGGCTGCTCAATACAACGAATTACCAACCAATTTACAAGACAATTGAAGTGGCTTGAAGCAAGGTTGCACGGCTAGGCCTGGGTACATTCGGTGCCCCCAATTTAACGCGCCAAACTGACCTCCATCGTGGTGATTTCTCCCCGAATTTTGTCCAGATTTGGCACCAGTGGTTCGTCTGTTGGTCAGGATGCTTGAATTAGGGGGATTTCGAGTTGGGATGAGGAAAATTGAGGGTTTTTTTCGAGGTTCCTTGGCCGTGCGCATGGTGGATAGCAGAGGAGGAAGGAGGAGGTGCTGAGGAGAGAGAGAGGGATGTCGGGTGGGGAGTAGCCGCGTGAAGGAGAAGAAAAAAAAGGGGTTCCGTTATTTTACTAATGTGCCCCTCTCTCTTTCTTCCTTTTATTTTTGTTCTAGGCTGCTTAGGAATCGATACCGCTAGCTTGGTTTGCGACCCAAATTCTAAATTCAATAATCGATAACTTGACCATTCATCGATTATTCGTCCCCAAAGATATATAGGTTCGAGTTAATAAATATCGAACTATATCTAAGGTCAACAACCTAATCGTATTCGGGTTCCTAATCGATTTAGTACTCGTTAATAACCATTATTAACGCTTACTAAAAGTCACCGAAAGAGTTTCAAAAATAATATTAATAGCAATAGAAATATTCTTTTAATAAAATTATCACTCACATAAGCGCATCAATAATAATTTGACTCGTATAGTTAATACAAATACAAATTTTTATAACGTAAAACGTAAGGAAGCCAACTTAACATAAAATAAAGGATGCGAGTCTTACATAAACCTTGATAGAATACATCAATTCTTGACCCCGTTCTATGCATGGATGAATTTTAGGTGTTTGACTCTGATAGTTATGTATACATGTTATAATCAATCATCTAGCAACCCATGTAATATACTAAAAATCTGGAGGAGTTTTTAAAAGTTCAAAATTCAATGGCTTTTTCAGTAATTATAATTTGGTTTCCTCAAGTTAAAACTTCTAAAATATAAACGTATTCTATAATAATGAATTAATAAAAATTTTTATATCTATTATAATCTCTTAATCTCTCTTTGATAATTACATGATCATAGTAGTCTGAAAGTCATATAGCTTATTCGGAGAAAATCAGTAACATAATAGTGCCAAAGTCGTCATATTAGATTTAATATCTATCATATTTTCATATTTATTTTTATCTTTATATTCAAAGAGAAATACAACAACGATGACAACAGCAGCAATAGTAATAATAAAAATAATCATGGAAATCATATTTATATTTCTGTTATCTCTAATATTACATAATTTATATTTGTATTAAAAAAGACAAAATAATAATAATCATGGAAATAAAAAATATTTATGTCTATCTTATATTTTGTGTTAATAATAAGGTGTCACATAAGTAAATGCGAAGAGGATGACATGTGTTTGAGATCATATGGTAAATTGTTTTATTTTAATGCATTTATACAAACATATATTGTAATATGTTAGTTTTTAATTGATAAAAATTTAATGAGAAAAATAATCTCTAATGTTAGCATGAATCTTGATAAAAAATTAATTGGGAAACGTCTCATCAACAATGCAGTTAATGTTTAGTCTTTGATTTTCTTAACTTGGTGTTCAGATTGTTATTACTTTCCAGATTCTTGATGTTGAGGATTTTTTTTTGGGGGGGGGGATCAAGGTCATTCAAAGTTCTTATGATCCCTAATGTTATGGCCAAATTTTACTGTGTTTGAGTTTCCTTAAATTTTTGAGGGAGAATATTACCATGCGTTAACACTGACATGAGCGAATCAATTTGGATTTAACCATGCCATGATAATTCTTCAGGCCAATATCTAGTACCATCAATACTTGCAGTAGTATAAACAACCTATAAGAAATCAACAATGTTCATATTTAATCTAGAGAAGTTTAATTTTTTATTAATTAACTATGCATAGGAGGTGGGATATGTGACGTGAGACAAACATAAACTACAATTAAATCAGGAGCTTCAAATCTGCTGCAATCCCCACCCACCAAAATTATTAATTCCCAACCACTTAAAAAATGAAGGATTGTCAACTATCTAATTTCATTTGACTGTATTAAAAGGAGTTTCTAGAGTCTTCATTGCAGCGTTGTCTTAAAGACCTCACATTCACCTTCACTTTCTCTCTCTTCCGCCAACCACTTAAAATAGATTTCTAGAATCCTGACCTACTCTTTCTTTATCTCAATCCTCTCGATCTCTTCATTTCAATCCTCTTAGAAGCTGTCTCTGTATTTTAATCCTCTCTGCCCCTCTCTTCTGCCATCTCTATGTTTCAATCTCCCGGTTGTTCAATTGTCGGTAGTTCAATCTTCATTGTCTCTCTCTGCCACCATCTCCCTCTTTGTTTATTTCAATCCTCACTTTTTCTCTATTCAGCCGTCTCCCTGTGTCTTACATCATCCTCATTCAGTTGGTTTTGGATTTATAATTTACAGTTTGCTAATGAGTTGTCTTCGTATGCGGTCATTTTATAGGTAGATCTGCCAAGCAGGGTTGAACCTAATAGTAAATCTGGGGTGTTTGAATGGAGGGGTTGAGGCCAACGATTCAACTGAGTTCAATCGCTTCATTAGAAGGCTTCCAGAGTTCAAATTCAGGGAAGTTGTTTAATTTTCTATCTCCTCTTGTGGTTGTATGAATGTGTTTTGAACTAAACATCCAGTCCCCTGTTATTTTGCTTTAATTGTAAGAGGTGAGTTGAGTTCAGATCTGTGATTTGGGACGTCATTTTTTGTTGAATTGTTCTCTTTAATTGCAATTGGTGTGTTGAGTTCAGATCTGTGATTTAGGAATTTTTTTTTTTGTTGAATTTTTGTGCTGATTCAATCCCTTCATCAGAAGGCGCCTTGAGCTCAAATTCTGGGGAATGGCTTGTGTTTTTGGCTCCTCTTATGTTTGAATGAATGGGTTTTGATTTAAACATTGCGTGCCCTTTATTTTTCTCTAATAGCACGAGGTGGGTTGAGTGCAGATCTGTGATTTGGCACTTAGTTTTTTGTTGAATTGTTCTCTTTAATTGCAAGCAGTGGGTTAAGTTTAGATCTGTGAGTTGGGATTTTATTTTTGTTGAAATTTTCTACCTATTCAAGCCCTTCATCAGAAGCGTATTAAGTTCAAATTCTGTGAATTGGCTTTATTTCCTGGCTCTTCTTTTGTTGAATGAATGGGTTTTGATTTAAACATCGCGTGCCCTTTAATTTTTCTTCAATTATATGAATAGGATTTGAACTGTATGCATGTTAGGTAATGTAAGAAAGAAGGTAAGTAGTTGGTACCTTAAAGTAATTGGTGAAAATGTGCGAGTAATGGGTTAAACGTTAGATCTACAACAAAATGACAGCTACTGTAAGTGGTATTGGAAGCATAGTAATCTAAATGCTCACCTACATTCTGATCGAGTTAATTATGATGTAAAACATTGGTATTAAGTTGTAACCGTTGAATGATTACAGCCCATGTCAGATTGAAATTAATAGCTTCAGATTTGTATGGCAGTGATCTTAAAGAGTAGAAGATGTAGGCGTCGCGTGAGCTAAGAATGGAGACAGTAGAGAAGTTTGAGTTGATGGACAGTAGAGGTAAGGATCAGTTCAAGGATGGTTTGTGTACGCCTAGTATCCAGAGACACACATAAGGTTGGAAACTTATGCTAATTTTGTTGTGTTTTGAATAATGTAGGGTGATTTAATCCCAGTTGTTTTCTTAAAAATATGAGGTGGTTGAATCCCACTCAAAGACATAAGCTACATTCTAGGGGAGTGGAGTTGCTGCAATTGTGGTTTTTCCCTTGTAGTTGAGAATGTGATCATTGTAGTATGATAATAACTATTCATATTAGGGTAGTTAAGCCTCACAGAGGTATAGGTCATGGAAAAGCATATCAAGTATTTTAAATTTTTAAGTTATTAGGGATGTTGGCATAATAGGGAATATATTGTACCATACATTTAGCTTGTTTAGAAGCATTTAAAGTAAGGTGTTTTTCTATTCTCCTTTGTCATCAGTGAGATTAGAGTGTGTCCAAGTCTTAGGAGACTTTGGACGTGGTGTGTGACTGGTTCTCAAGTGGAGGCTAGTTACGTATTTGTAATGAGGGTCTCGAGGGAGACTAAGTTACGTGTGTGACGTAGTCATGTTTGAGTTACATATGTAACGAATTCGGCCCGTGTTAGTAAAAGTGTTGCTAAAATCCTATTGAGGTGGGCCGTGGTTTTTACACCTTAATTAGGCCATAGGTAGTTTTCAACGTAAAAATATTGTGTCTACTTTCATATTGCTGCATTCAGTTTTATTTTGCCTCACCCCAAGCACCTCTCTGAATAGCTCTAACGAGTGTTCTGAAACAAACGAAAAAGTTGGAAGACACAATTCACCCCCCTCTTGTATCGTAGTGCGCTTATAATCTAACAAGTTTATCAGAGTAGGTTCTCATAATTTGGTTAGCACCTTAAGAGATCCTGAAAGAACGAGTGCACCACAAGGAATTTTAGAAGGTCAATCTGTGACCAGACGTCCATATTTCAATGGATAGCACTACAACTATTGGAAAAATCGAATGGAGAACTATATCCAAGTTGAGGATTATGAGTTGTGGGTGCTCATTGTGAATGCCCCTTACATTCTAGTGAAAGTCACAACTGATGGGAAGACTGTTCCTAAGGAGCCGAAGGAATTCGACTCAGACGACTTCAAGAAGATGGAGAAGAATGCCAAGGCCAAGAAGCTGCTATATTTTGGACTCGGACCCGACGAGTACACTTGCATCTCAGAGTGTGGATCCGTAAAGGAGATATAGAATGCTCTTCAGGTAGCTCACGAAGGAACAAATCAAGTCAAGCAATCCAGAATCGAGCTATTGGTAAGGAAGTATAAGCTATTCGAGATGTGCAATAAAGAGACAGTTATAGACATGTATACTCGGTTTACCCATATCACTAATGAGTTAAAATCGTTGGAAAAATCCTTTACCATTGAAGAGCTGGTAAGGAAGATCCTACGAATTTTACCTCAATCATGGGAATCAAAAGTCACTGGTATCCAAGAAGCTAGGAAGATGAATGAGATCTCCTTGGATGAGCTTATTGGGAATCTATAAACATATGAACTGAGAAGGAATTCTCAGATAAAGGAAGAAGTGAAGAAAGACCGAGGACTGGCACTAAAAGCTAGAGAAAGTGATAGCTCAGATTTTGATGAGGAAGGGATGGCCATGATCGCTCGAAAGTTCAAAAAAATCTTCAAAAAGGCCGAAAGCAAATACAAGAATGGCAATACCAGCAAGGTCAAGAACAGCAATCGAGATCAATTCTCGGGATGCTTTAAGTGTGGAAGGTGCAAGATCGTGTTGTGAAGAATTGCCCCTTGCTAAAGGAAGAACAGGTCCGAACCAGAGGCAAAAAGACGCAGTTAACTAATGCTGAAAAACGGTTCACCAAGGCAATGATGGCAGCCTGGGGTGATACCTCAGAAGAAGAAGAGGACTCTCAAGATAGAGAGGAAGCAATAGCTCTTATGGCCCGAAGAGAATCTGATTCAGATTCAGATTCGATCGAGAGTTTGTCCTAACTCAAGAAAGAGGTACATAATTTTAGCAAGAGGAAACTTAAAAAATTAGTTTTTACATTGATGGAAGAATGTGAAATAGTAAATTCTAAAAATTGCATTCTTAAAAATACCTGCTCAGGATTAGAAAAGGATGTTAAAAGACTGGAAAGAAAGAAGCAAGAACTTGGGCATATGAATGAGGTTCACACTTGTGAAAAAATCAAAATTGATGAAAACGTTCTTGTTTTATGTAATGAACTAGACACCCTTAAGGATCTTATGAACAAGAGAGAGGAAGTGTTCAACACTGATCTCTTGAGGCTGGAAAGTGAGTCATTAAATCTAAAACTTAATCTAGAATCCGAGATGAGTAAAAATAAGCAGCTTCTTTAAAAAATGCAAAAAGCTGAAACTGACCTTATTGAAAACAGGCGCTGGAACAGTTCCTCAGAAGCACTAATCTGGCTAGGCGCTCATCATAATTGAAATAGAAATGGATTAGGCTTTGTGAATAGGCGTGTTACTAAGCCAATAGATAGGAAATATGTTGGTCTACTAGAGAATATAATCTGTTTTCATTGTGGAAAAGCTGGTCATTATCGTTATGCTTGTTCTTTGAGAAAAAGGGCCATGGAAAGAAACTCATTATATGTTAAATAAATATGGATCAAAAAGGATGAGTGAAATTCCATGTCTAAGAAAAGAACGGGACCCAAGTGGATCTGGGTTCTTAAGACTAACACTTAGCTATTTTTGCAGGCTAAAGTGAGAGGAGGCAACCAACTGTGGTACTTGGATAGTGGTTGCTCAGGGCATATGTCTGGAAATAAATCAAATTTCCTCTCACTTACAGCCTTTGATGGAGGGAGAGTGGCATTTGAAAACGGCAAGTCTGGGACGATTGTTGGTGTAGGTAAGATAGGTAAATAATTCTCCCCCTCCATTGATAATGTGTACCTAGTTGATGGGTTACAATATAACTTGTTAGTGTGTCCTAATTATGTGATAAAGGTAATCATGTTAGATTTTCTTCAGATCAATGCTTGATTACCAATATCAAATCTAGAGAGGTTGTGTTGAGGGGGAAGCGACACAGCAATGTGTATAAAGCATGTGTTCTTTCACTTCCCTAAAATCATTTGACTTGTTTGAGTATTCTTGATGATGATGTTCTACTTTGGCACAAGAGACTAGGTCATATTAGTCTCTCCTTGCTAAATAAACTTGTTTTTAAAGACCTAGTAGTTGGTTTACCTACCATCAAATACAATGATGACAAGGTATGCGACTCTTGTGCGAAAGGAAAGCAAACTAGAATATCTTTCAAGCCAAAGAAGTGTGTTAGCACTTCCCGACCTCTTGAGCTACTACATGTTGATTTATGTGGTCCTATGAGGATCACAAGTAGCGGCGGAAAGACGTATGTGTTTGTTGTAGTGGATGATTACTCTCATTTCACTTGGACTTTATTTCTAGCATCAAGAGATGAATCTTTTGAAAAGTTTGTTGTGTTTCTTAAGAAAACTGAAAAGAGAGTAGGACACTCATTGATAAGTCTCAGGTCTGACCATGAAAAAAAATTCGAAAATTCAAGCTTCATTGTCTATTACAATGAACATGGCATTGACCCTAATTTTTCTGCCCCCAAAACACCCCAACAGAGAGGGGTGGTGGAGCGTAAAAATCGTACTCTAGAAGACATGACTAGGACTATGCTTGTTGCTAGTGGTCTTTCTAGACATTTTTGCGTAGAGGCATTAAACACATCATGTTACATTATAAATGGATACATGATCAGACCCCTTCTTATTAAGACTCCTTATGAACTTCTCAAAGGGCGAGACCCAATATTAGGCACCTAAGAGTCTTTGGTTGCAAATGTTATGTGCACAATAATGGGAAGGAATCCTTGGGAAAGTTTGACCCTAGAAGTAATGAAGCCAAATTCTTAGGATACTCCTCACATAGTAAAGCTTACAAAGTGTTCAACAAAAGGACTCTAAGTGTTAAGGAAAGTGTGCATATATTATTTGATGAAACTAACTCCTTGGTTGAGAATGATGCACAGGATGAAGATTTCGAATTTGGCCTTGTAAGAAAAGACATTGGTAAGACTCATGAAAGTGAACCACACTCTAGAGCTGATAATATGAAAAGTGGGTAGGAAGTAGACCAATCAGGGGGAAGCACTATTAATCTTGATATGAACCAAAACCAGCTCACTCAACCTCAATACCCTCATAGTGATATGAGAACAAGCTCCAGACTTGATCCCAAACTTGGTTCTTCAAGCCGCCAGGAGAGAGTGAAAAGCGGATCTGTGGATCCTTTCACTTCACGACCCTCAAAGCACCAGAGTTCACACCCCCTTGAACAAATTATATATGATATTAACACAAGGGTGCAAAGTAGATCTAAGCTCAGAAATTTTTGTGCTTTTTATGCCTTTTTATCTAACATTCAGCCTAAGAATGTTCATGAAGCCATTGCAGATTTTGACTCAGTTATAGCCATGCAAGAGGAGCTTCATCAGTTTGAAAGGAACAAGGTTTGGCATCTTGAGCCACAGCCTAAAGACAGATTAATAATTGAAACCAAGTGGGTGTTCAAGAACAAGCTGGATGAGTTCAGAACAGTCACTCGGAACAAGGTCAAGTTGGTGGTCCAAGTTACAATCAAGAGGAAGGGATCGATTATGAGGAAACATTTACACTTGTAGCAAGGATAGAGGCTATTCGTATCTTGGTAGCCTTTATAGCACACATGGAGATCAAGTTGTATCAAACGGATGTTAAGAGTGTATTTCTCAATAGATATCTTAAAGAAGAGGTATGTGTAAAACAACCCCCTGGTTTTGAAAATGATGATTTTCCTAACCATGTGTTCAAACTTGACAAAGCACTTTATCATCTAAAACAAGCTCCTAGAGCTTGGTATGAATGTTTGTCAAGTTTCTTAATCGATAATGATTTTCAAAGAGGTAAGATTGATAATACCTTGTTTCTCAAATCTAAGGGGGAACATTTGTTGATTGTAAAAGTATATGTCGATGACATTATATTTGGTGCAACCAACAATGATTTATGTGATGAATTTTCAAATTTGATGGGGAGTGAGTTTAAGATGAGCATGATGGGCGAGCTTAATTTTTTCTTAGGCTTGCAAATTAAGCAAATCTCAAGCAGAACTATGATATATCAACAAAAATATGTCAAGGAACTACTTAAGCGGTTTAGGATAGAGTCGGCTAAGCCCATGGACACTCCCATATCTCCTTTAACCAGGTTGTTGATGGATGATGGAAGTTCTTCAATTAATGAGAAATCATATAGGGGCATGATAGGGTTACTCCTATACCTAACCACCAGTAGACTTGATATTGTTTTCGGTGTTGGTTTGTGTGCCCGTTTTCAGTTAAATCCAAAAGAAACACATTTGAAAGCTGTAAAATGGAATTTTAGATATTTGAAACACACCTTTGATTTAGCACTATGGTATCCACGAGGATGTAACTTTGACCTCATTGGGTATGCGGATGCTGATTATGCTGGATTTCTAGTTGACAGAAAAAGCATCTGAGGTATGGCTACTTTTCTTGGACCCTATTTGGTCTCTCGATCTACAGAGAAACAACACACAGTTAACATGTCCACAGCAGAAGCCGAGTATGTAGCAGCTGCTTCTTGTTGTACTCAATTGTTGTGGATACGGTAACAACTCAAGGACTTTGGTGTTGACACGGGATGCATTCCCATATTGTGTGATAACACAAGTGCAATTAACATTGCCAAGAATCCGTGTCAACATAAAAGGACTAAGCATATTGACGTTCATCATCACTTTTTAAGAGACAATGTAGAAAAAGGCTTGATTTTAATGAATTTTTGTGCCACTGACAAACAAATTGCTGATATTTTTATTAAGACACTGAGTAGAGAATAGTTTGAGAGGGATAGACTTGAATTAGGTATGATTAAGAGAACATGAGAGTACTTGATCAACTCCCAATGATTGACTAGTAAGATTTTGAGACCAAATAAATTGATTCAATGGATGCATTCAATTTTCTGTGCTGTTATTAGCATATATGTGGAATGTGACATGCTGGCAGTCATTGAGGTCTAATGTTCTTACCCTTACCGTCCTTTGTTATCGAACATATAGCAGTTAGAATAGGCGCTAAGAACAAGTCTGACCATTGTTTGTATCACGTACTAACTAACTTACCATAATTTAAAGTGTATTGGAAATTGAATTTATTACACCTAATCTATAGTCTGCAGCTTCTCCCAAGGTGTAATAATATATTTCATGCAAAATCCTCTCTCTCTCCAAAAATCAGCGGTCGAAAAGATCATTACAAATCTTTACTTTATTTTTTGGCCAATTCATTTCAAACCTTCCCTATCTTCTCAAACCACCTTCCCTCCTTTGCTTAAGAACTCGACCTTCCTCTCCTTCCTAAAACCCACAAAACCCTAACCTCTTCCTCCACTAGCTCTTCCAATGGCACGCACCCATGGCAGCGGCGCATGCTCCGGTCGCAAGACGCGTCACCCAAGCTCACTTCAAGCCAAGAAATCAAGAAAAAGGGGAGAAAAATTACTAGACATACTCACGGTGCCAACAATATCGCCGATGAAAGCTACCCTTGTGCCCACTTACCGTATTTCTCTCTTTAGCTTTCAGTTCTTAAAAAGTATCGATTTGAGACAAGTAGGGGTAAATCTTGATGATATACCCCTGTCAAACTGGTCTTGGGATGGGAATTGGTATTATATGAACCTAGTGTGACCGAGTCAAAATCAACTGAAAAGATTGAGGAGTCTATATTTGTTGAAGATTGGGTTGAGGAGCCCTTCTTGAATGATGCTCCCGTGTGTGACATTGATGAGGATGAATCCCTTATACAGTTCAAGCAGACCGTGAAAACCACCCACCAAACATCAACCAAACCGGCTATCAAGCGCCGAATAAAGACCACATCCACACCCAATGTGCCTCTCACCACATCTATACGGCGGCCTCAAACTCGAAGTTCAGGTCCCGTCATCTCATCGAGCCTACTCGGGGACAAGATTGAAAGGTCTGTAAGGAAACCCAAACCAACTCCTCAAACTACCAAACCACTCCTCAAAACACCTGTCAAACCAACAGCCAAAACACCTCCCACACCTGTTTCCACTAAGAAACCTGCCCTGAAATGGGGATGTCCAGAACAGGCATTCGATCTGGGTGAAGAAAGTGATGAACCACAGAAAAAGAAAGCTAGAAAAACCATGACACTGGGGGAAAGGTATAGACACTTTCTTCAGAAAACTATGGTTAGAGGAAAAATGATTAAGGTATCATACTTCCAGGAACAGGGGCTAGGAGTGTTCCTAGAAAAATTAAAGGCCCAGGGTTGGCTAAATTTGTTTACAAACTTTAAACGGGGATGTTATGTACCTAAATTGGCTGAATTCTATTCCAAGTGTGTTGTCACTAGTGGGATAGTGACAAGCTCAGTTAATGGCCGTGAGTTATGCTTCGATGATGATAACTTAGGAGATTGGCTTGGGGTGCCATCTAAGGGGTTTGATGTGTATGTGTGTGAGGATAAGAGCGTACTACATGATGATGACTGTTGGAATTGATCCGAAAGCTAGCCCAACAACCTGATTTGACTACTCTCGGGTCTGTGCGAAAGGGGGAAATGATGCCTTTGCATAGGCTATTGTTGTGGTTTGTGATTAAGAATGTGATTCCCTGGGTTAGGGATGCAATCTTGCGAACCCCATGGATATGTGTTATACAGACCTACTAGATCGGGGGAAGCAAATTAATCTACCCGCCATTATGATTATTCATATTGCACATATTGCAAACACCTCTAAGAGTCATGATATAGGCTATGGCTTTCTTCTAACTTCATTTTTTGAGACAATTGGGATTCCCTTACAAAAGAGAGTGGGATTTCAGGTCACAGATGAGATAGGGAGCAACACTTTGCTTGGGTGTGGGTTCATAGTAAAGAAGAGTGATGGTACAGTGTCAGAACAAGGACCCAAAACACCCTTGGGCCCTAGTCCCAGTACTTTTCCCAGTGAGGCTGCCTCTTCCAGCACATCCACGGTTGAGGCACTAGTACAGGACCAGCTCCATCTGAAGGAGGAGATTGCTGAAGTGAAGCACACACTTAGTGAAGAAAAGGCCTTGAATGTACAGTGCCATGAGGATATTCTACGTGCTCCTTCTACCCTCACGGCCAAATTTGCTCCTCCCTCTCCTTCTCCCTGATTCACCCCTGATCCTTGTCTTGTTTTCAACAACACTGTTTTCTTCTTTGTTCAGATAAACTTGATTTTGCTTGTGATTGCCAATGGTTATGTCTGATTTTAGCTGGGTTTGGTTTATGCTATGCCTTTGCCTGCTAATGCTGTTGTGTGTTTGTGCGTGACTGGGATAGTCAATATCATTATGTACCATGTACTTGACTTGTATCCCTGTTATTTTCCCTCATTACCCGTGGTAGTGGGTGCATCCCTATTGAATTTATGCAGATGGTGCCCTTGACCTTTTCGATGATGCCAAAAGGGGGAAGATAAGCATGACCATGCTTTGACTGGTCTGCCTGTTTTAAGCTGATTCTCACTCTTGCTATATCTCATGTGTGCATTAGCCTCCTTTAATTACTATTTTGGCACCAATGTTTTTGCCCTTAACTCTGTCGCACTTTGATCGCCATTTGGTCTGTCATCATCAAAAAGGGGGAATTTATTGAAACAATCATGTGTAAGGTTTTGATGATAACAACCCAAATGAATCAGTCAATATGCTATTATGCTATGCTTGAGTAGAGTGCTAGAATTGTGTGTTGAGACAGGTTACAAACACCCTGGAGAACAGTTCGAAGAAGTGTGGAACATCAAAATGAATATGTATACACGACATCAAGGAGGTCAAAGGATCACAAGAGTCTTAGGGTTAATTACGGGTTGTATTCATCTAGATTCTTGTTAATATGCAAATTAGAAGATCTTGACTTAACACTCACCTTGAAGGAATTTCTTGCGCTAACTCAGAACACAGCTTTGAACAGTTTGAGGAATCAAGTTTGCAGTGTTCTGAGGGCAATGTATAAAACTCTTGTCCCAAAGATTTTCAAGTGTATTTCTATTGTCAAAATTCCTAACATATTTGGGATTAATTTTCTGATAATATTTTGTCTAACAAAGAGTCCTTCACTGAATAATATTGTTTTTCTAAAAAGATATTATCAAAAAATTTTATCTTACCCTTTAAGATGTGATTTCCAAAAATGATAATGTTGAGAGATTCAATTCCGTTTGGAATACTGATTATTTTTTAGGGTTATTACTAAAATCTAAAACCTCCCATATACTTGCGGCACAAGTATTCCGTGGGGATACAATCTCTTGCTTCTCAACGTTTTCATTCACAGTTTTTCAAGGAGCAAAATCGAGTTTTCTGTAAGAAAATTTTCTTATTGAAAAACCTTCAAGAAGTGTGCTAAATTGAGTCATTTATATTGGCATAATAGGGATTGTATTGTACCTTACATTCAGCTTATTTAGAAGCATTTAAATTAAGGTGTTTTTCTATTCTCCTTTGTCATCAGTGAGATTAGAGTGTGTCCAAGTCTTGGGAGACTTTGGACGTGGTGTGTGACTAGTTCTCAATTGGAGGCTAGTTACGTGTTTGTAACGAGGGTCTTGGGGGAGACTAAGTTACGTGTGTGACGTAGTCACGTGTGATTCACATGTGTAACGAATTCGGCCCGTGTTAATAAAAGTGTTGCTGAAATTCTACTGAGGTAAGTCGTGGTTTTTACACCTTAATTTGGCCAAATGTGGTTTTCCACGTAAAAATATTGTGTCTACTTTCATATTTCTGCATTTAGTTTTATTTTGTCTCACTCCAGACACGTCTCCAAACAGCTCTCACGAGTGTTCTGAAACAAACGAAAAAGTTGGAAGGCACAATTCACCCCTCTCTTTTGTCCTAGTGCACGTATAATCTAATAGTTTACAAAGTGATGAAAGGTTGAAGTTTAAATAACTAATTACTTAAAATCAACACCTCTGATTCTACACCTTCAGAGACTACTATCATGAGGAATGTCCTCCGCAAGACTCAAGTGTCTTATATCCTAACTAAGCACTTTAGTCTAATTCCTCTTTGGCCTTCCTCTAGTATTCTTCTTATAATTTTACATCAACTCTTTCATATCTTCTCACATGTGCGTTTGCATCCAATCTGTTGATATGACCTAAGCCATTTGTGTCTTGTTTCCCTCATCTTATCCTTTATTACCACTACCCCTACTTTCTCTCTAATAACTTCATACATGATTTTATGTGAACTTCTGTCTAGATCCTCATCTCTACTCCCATCTTTGAACATGAGTCTTCTTAATCGATCAAAACTTCAGGTCGTACAATAATGCTTATCTAACTACTATACGGTAAACTTTCCCCCTTTACCATTTTTGGGATCTTATCGCAATCCTCCAAATGCATACCTCCATTTTTGTCGTTTCATCTATACATGGTGACCAATGTCTTTCTCGATATTTGGTCTTCATTTCCTTATCGAACTCAGGTATTTTAAATGTAAACTACCTAAAAAAATTGAATGCCTCATATTTTTCTTCAGTTATTGCATGTGATTATTTCCTTTTGACAACTTTACTTTGTTCTTTCATTTGAAAAAAAAATACTTTTGTTCAACAAAAAAAGCAAAACTCTACTATGTTGTGTTTTCTTTTTGTGTAAAAATTTCAAAATAATTCGAAATTCTTGTATTAATCTATGTAAATATATTTAGACAAAATAATCTACCATATGCTCTCATCGCGTGCCGTCAACTCATCACTTATTTACGTGACACCTTTAGAAAGGAAGACACAATTATTGTTTTTGTTGTTGTTATTGTTGTTGTTGTTATTGTTATTGTTATCATTATTATTATTATTATTAATTTGTTATAAAATAGGGGTAGATTCATTTAACAACAATGAGTCATCTGACATCTACAATGTCAATCTGAATAAAACAAATACAATCCAAAATGTCAAATATGAAACATCTAAAAAAAAAAAAAATGACTTTAAACATACTAAACGCTGATCTTCTATATCAAAATGTGATTTTCCATTCATACACCATCCGGAATATATTCACATATCCATAATACTTTTCTTTAGGAAACATATCCAATTTTCTATTGCTGATTCTATAAAGGAGTCGCTAACAAGAATACCAGAGGAATCAATTATCTAGTGTTGTAAATGATAAATATTCATTTTTTTTTTTTCACACCAATTCATGTAAGTTGCGCTATCTTGATCATTATTCACACCAATTCATGTAAGTTGCACTAGAACATCCATTTTTTTCATCATTCTTCACGCCAATTTTGACCAGTTTACCGTTAAATCGGTTTGATCAAGATAACACAATGGGCACATTATTAATTAAGAAATTATCAGCAGGTGAAGAAAATACCCCATTGTAAGTTATATATACATATACATATAAATATACATGTACATATACATATACATATACATATATATGTATGTGTGTGTGTGTGTGTGTGCACGCGTGCAT